>BQNB010059141.1:0-37452 GCA_026074375.1 Tanacetum coccineum | reverse complement strand
ATCCACTGTCAATCACTCCTTTCTCCTCCAAATCTTGATGTGGATTGCCCTACACAAAAGGTAAGGTGTTGTTTGTTTATTAAGAGGCTCTGAATCTGAATCTGAATATTCGGTAAAAAAGTCTGAATTTGATTTCCATCTTAATATGAATAAGTGGTTGAGAAATCTGAATCTGAATGAAATAAACTGTTTGTTTTGGTAAAAATGTCTAGATGTGTTAAACTATAGTTTTTAAAATTTAAATATAAAACAACTGCATTCGCACAAGAAAATAAACTTCATTCAATAATTTTTATTTTTTCATAATATAATCAATTAAAAGTTTGAATTAAACTTCTTAAAACGATTAACTAAATGAGTCGCATTATAATTGAAATGTATGAGTCTGAAACTGTACCCTTCAATTTGAACAAAATATGAGTTGACACATATCATCTTATACACTCTTTATCTAACAAAACATATGCAATGATTCTATTTGATATTTTTAATACAAAAGACAAAAGTGAAACAAGAAAAAAAATTAAGAAATGAAAAAGAAACACCAAAATAAAAAAAATCATAACAAAGTAAAAAAAATAAAAACAAAAAAAGTAAGAAAAAAAGACATTAAGAGGTGTTAAGACACCCCTTAACATCTAGTTCAGTAAGAGGTTATGCCTCTTACTGCTTCTTAATAATCAGAAAAAATAAACACTTTTAACATTGCTTGCCTCTTACTGCCTCTGAATGACTTGAAAAAAACAAACAGTCTTAATGACCCAAATATCTAACTGCGTATGGACGAGTCAGATTAAAATGCTCTTGCGAATGCTGTTACAATCTGATATAAATGCTGCTACAATCTGATATAAAATTTAGAACCAGCATTCATTCACTTCCAAACCATTATTTCAAGTTTGTTGTTATTTCCAGACCTTATCAAATGTTGAATTTCCAGACCATTAATTGGTCAGGCATTAATTTCCAGACCATTATATCTAGACCAGTACGACTTTAGCATATTTGTCATTTGGGACTTCGGGTTTCATTTGATAAGAGTCGACTGAGTCGAGTCATACGAATATAACAAGGTCTGAAAATAACAAATTGCAAACGTAAGAACTGACTTTATAGAGTCCCTTTTAGGAACGAGTTTGAAAACCAACAGTAGTTTATGTTTACCCATCAGCATATTGTATTTCAAACACAAATATAGTTGACATTTCCAATGTAAAAAATTACTACTACTTTTAAAGTGTATTGATTTAAAGTTAATGTGTTGATAAGAACTCCATATCAGTGTGCAGTTTTGACATACACCAACTGTGATTTTTTGACTCGCATCATCAAAATGGACATACTGAAGAACACACATCAAAACTAGGAAAGTACGCACATCTTGATCATGTCTTAGCAGCAATGCTTTGTTTACTATTAGAATTTAATTTGGTGATATGTGATCAAGCTAGCCTTGCTAGGCTCTCTCGATTTGAATGTCGCTTAAATTTCTTCCTGATGCACTTTCTACATAGGACACCTATCTGTGGCGACAATGGCTTCTGCACCAATACGTTCGAGGTGATAAAGAGGGATTCTTGCAACGTGACGAGTCTGAGGCAGATAGGCTTTCTCAAGCAGGTATTTCATGCTTACGTTAGCTAATATATTTATTGTTTTAATTTGGTGTTGCTTTGGAAATGGTTTGTGTTTTTCTCATTACATCATTATAATCATGATGCTCTATATGAAATTGTGTGTTTACACATTTGATTTTGACATGGTTTGTGTTTTTCTCATTGAAATATGTATCGTAACTGTGAAACTTTCTGCGATAGGATGGCAACCTACTGAATTAGGAAAGACACTTGGTATGTTAACTCAATATATTGTTTGCGTCTTTGATATCTTCTTATCTACAAGGTGTTTATGTGTGCATACTTTTTTACCGCCAAGTTTTAATTTTAACTTTCACCTCTGTTTTTATTGGATGCAGGATCGCGCCATTGCATAATCGCAGGAGCTTCGGAAAGTTAATGTAGACGCCTCGCTGTATGATTACAATGACGATGTTCATGAATTTACAACTTTTTAGATGGTTCTCAATACACCAAAAACACAGGCATGTGCAGAAGATGTTACAATTATTTTTTGTTTATTCATATGTTTGCCACAAATAGCTACAGCGAGGAGCTAAAACTAGCAGGGAAAGCTTTATGCAACACTGCTACCGTCAAAATTTCGTTGGAGTAGATCGAGAAGGGTTGATGTGTTGTAGCAGAAGCAAACAAATTTATATACGTATAGTATTAATCCCGTGAAAATTTCTTTCCAAAATACTTCTCAAACAAGAGAAATATAAGGTAAAAATCTCACTAAAGAAAACACAATTTGTATATTTTTATCCGGGAAGTATTGTACTACTCGGGTCGTGTCCCAACGAAATCGTGAATTGAGAATTGGGAATAATTCGGATTCGAGTTAAGATTGATAAAGGATTTTTGAATTATTGATTATTCTACAAATATAATAGCATGAATTAAAAACAATTAACTAGCTCGAAATTTAAATGCACGAAAAGTAAAAACGCGAGCTAAAACTGAAATTTAAAATCTAAGGCACGACTTTTAGCAAACTTTATACCTAAAAATCACAAATTTAAAAAGAAAATTTTAGGAAAAAGAATTGGAATTTTTTATCTATTTTTGAATTTTTTATGAATTTTCAAAGATTAATGAATTAATCAAAAATAAACTTTTTCTAAAAATTATCACTAAAATTTTACTTTTATTTTTCAAAAATACTAGATTTAAAAAGAAAATTATTGCAAAAAGAATTTTAATTTTTCAACTGTTTTTCTATTTTATATGATTTTTCTAAGAAAAAGAAATTAACTAAAATCTATTTTAATTCCTAGAAAATACAAATTTAACTGGAAAAATAAGGAAAAATGCTTTTTATAAACTAATAAGGTGCAGAAATTGAATGAAACTAAAAGCCCTAATTTTTATAAGCTAATTGTACCCTAATTTTATCAATTAAAACTTAAAACCTAATTTTATAAAACTAAAATCAAAATTATTAAATCTATTTTATTAATTCCTAAAAAGACAGGGTAGAAAGTGTAAAAAACGAAACTAAAGGGTAGGCGGGCTAACTTTTGGGAATTTACACTTCAGTGTAAACAATTAACCCTAAACTATTGGAAATATACCAAACAGACCCTACGCTATGGCTTATTTTTGGCTTATTAAAAAATGAGATTCAGCAAAAACTTAAAACTACAAACTTAAAGAACAGCTTATCCTAAACAACTTTAATAAAGGCACTTGCTAATTTTGTCCACTAGATAAGCTAGAAAATAAGCCTTTTCAAACTGATAACAGGAAAAAAAAAAAAGTAGTGTTTTAAAAGCTTTTTAGATTTGGCTATTTTCTAGCTTATAATAGATGAAATAAAAAAACAAAGAAGCTATTTCAGATCAAGATTTACTCAAGATATCTAAACAAACATTATCTAAGTATTAACAAAATTATCAAGAAAATTGAACTGAAACAATGCAAGTTTTGACTTAAAACTGAGATAAGCTTTTTCAAATAAGCTAAAGAGCTTATTTCTGATCCTATAAAGCCGAGTTTTTGAAAATAAGCTAACCTATTGATATGTATCTAACCTAGATAACAGGTCTTTATCAATTACATCTAGAAATGAAAATCCTAAAAGTATATAAGCTAAACTTCAATTCTGCTGCTATATTACTTTTGTAAGGAAAATTAAACTAAACTAAAAACTTTAAAATGAAACTTAAGTGATGAAATTTGTAAAACTCATGGACTACTAATAATGTGCTTAATCCTACTTTCTAACTTCTAATTATAGATGCTTAAAGGACACTAGAAAAATGTATAGAAACAACAGTCAGTAACTGTTTTTTTGCTGATGTGATCGACCAAATACCTAATGCAGGCTAAACTTTGAGGTTAAAACTCCTTAAACCTACTTACTAAGTTTTACTAAACCTGCATTAAACAAATTTGGACTATAGAATGCTTTTAAAACTCTTAGTAATAAAACTAATTAAACAAAAAACTGTCCTGGTGCAGGACTTAACTTTTTGGACTTAAAATCTTTGACAATCTACAAATTAACTTTCAAAACTTGTTTAAAACTTGTTAAAACTACTTAACACCACTGAATGAAGAATATTGACAGGTTTACTTTGACTTTAGAAGTCAAAGTTAACTTGTCCCAAACACTACTTTACTAATGCTGTCAAAGCTAAAGTGTACTTAAATTCTATTTTAAAACTAAAGCTGCTTAAACCTTTTATCTACTTCTACTTTAACCAAACTAATGAAGCTATTCAAGCTCTTAAACCTACAGCTTATTAGTGATAATAAGCTAGTTTCTCTACTAGCTTATACTACTTTGACAGATTTTAAAGAATGTAAACTAAAATGATTATAACTAAAACAGCTCAAGGAATTTGAACATCTAAACTATCTAAACTTTTTGAACAGGATTTAGCACAAAGTAAACAAAGGAATAAGCAATATGAATTAAGCTAAGAATTTGCTAAAATGAAATATAGGAAGTAAAACCTGAAATTGTAGCCTCAGCACTAAGCCACTCTTGTAGAGTGAGTGGCTTTAGAAAACACAATCCTATTGGCTCCTTAGCCTCTAAACCTTGAGCATTAAAGCTCAATAAGCTCTTAACAGCTTATTTCTCTCTTGAACTTCCAAAGTGAACTCAAATGTACTTAAGTGTCCATGATTTGATGTAAATTGAACTAAAGGAGTAAATGAATGCCTTAAAACAAAATTTTAACTGAATTTGAGCTTATGAACTGGAATAAGCTCGAATGAGCTTATTGAGAGCTTATTGAGTGAAAATTGCTTATTATTGAAAACTAAGAACAAGTAAACTTTGAAAACTGAATATTATTTCTCAAATGAAGAAGTACAAGCTGAAAGAAAGAGAGTACAAGAGCTTAAAGCTGTTAGCTAAAAAGCTTAAAAGAAAATGCTTAAAATTGAGAGAATTTTAAAACTGAAAATTAAAAACACATACAACAACTGGTAAAATGAATCCTATAGGTCCTATTTATAGAGAGTTGAAGAAGAGAGGTGAAGAATTCTCGAATCTTCCACTTCATCTCAGCCCTTGATCATATTTCGAATCATTTATAGCCGTTTGATGAGAATTATGAGGTGTTCGAACCAATCAATGGTTGACACGTGGGTGATTTGACGTGGAGGAGGATTTAGAACGAGATTGAGTGATATAGAGGAGCGGGAGTGGGATTTTTGGTGATTGGGTTTGTTAACGAAAAAGGGCGGGAAAAGTTGTTGGAGTTTGTTAAAGGGAGGTTTCAAGCCGTGTATTATGTTGTAAAGTTTGAACAAATTGCACAAATGGTCCTTGTGTTTCCCCCGTCCAAAATGTAGTGTAAAAACAAGTTTGAATATGACAGCTTTGGCCCTTGTTCTTTCTATTTCCATTTTCTCCTTTTATAATCAACTTTCTCACTTATGCAAATTTGGTCCTTGAACTTCAAAAGTCTAAATGAGCCTTTGAAACTTTGAAACTTGTCACTATTAGTCCTTGGCACTTTAATTGGCTTTCTTTCTTGCTGTAATGAGCAGTCCGGACTTTGATCTTGGCTTCATCTGTACTCTTGTCTTGTCTTTTTCGTTCCTTGTCGGTTTTTTGACTGTTTTTGCTTCTTTTTGTCATTTATTCTTCCCTGCCACATAGACACTAAACACACATTTTACTATTCTTTTGGCATTTCCTTGCATTTATTGGGCAAAATCCCGGTATTTATATATACAATAAGCATTTAACAAAATTCCCCAACCCTAAAGGATTGCCCGTGTCCTTCACGCAATGTTATCAAGTGTACACTTTTAACTAACAGTTTCCAAATGCCTTGTTTTCATCTTGTATAATCTCCTTTTAAAACAACTTAAGCTTTTTTCTCAACGTTAATCTCCTGGAAACTACATTAATGGCAATCATGCAAATTTTTGAACTTTAGGCGCATTGAATAGCTACTCCCGATTAATATAGCACAAAGAGAAAAATTCGTCATCCTTGACTTTTCACTAAGACAAAAAAAGATATTAAACAAGATCACTAATTGTCAATATAAATCTCAATGATTAAGCTCTTAACTTACAACTTGTGAACTTTTCACTCCCAAGAATAATTTAATGATTAAGATTGAGCACATCTATTTACTCAACCGTAGATCAATTTACTTTAATAGTTTGAAATTCATCTAAGTACACTCAAGCTGTAAGCTCAAAATGTTAATAACATAGATAAACCTCGACTCAAAGCTAAAGGGAGGGAGGATTCGGAAACAAAAACTTATACATTGAATTGAAAAAAGAAAATTTTTAACCATCTTTTATTTTCCATATACTTATACATTTTTTATTTTTTCAATAGGAATGTTGTTCTTAGTTTGAACCCCTACTTAGGCCTTTCTCCCAAGTAGGATATCGTATCAACAACCGGTGTTCTTAGTTCGAACCCCCACTCCGCTGCTAACGTTTGTGGGTTATCGTGACAACACTTTTTCCCTACAAAGCCTAAATCCCAAGGTCCCATAGTTGGCAATCCATCACCTAGGCCTCGCTCCCTGTGATTAATGGCCTCCGAACCCTTGATTCTACGTACACAGAGTTTTAATCCTTATTGCGACCCCAAACCGAGTCTCTCTCTCAACATGGAACGCAACGATTAAAAACCTATATATAGCTTTTATTATTTCTATTTAGCGAATGCTTCATTGGCACGAAAAATAATTTGCTTTTGCATTAGAAAAAGTGCTTTCATCTGCATTCTTTTTTATAATTATATTTTTGATGAATGGCCAAATTCACTTTAAAAATCACTTATAAATTTGAAACCAAAAATCTTACTTTCAATTAAAATGAATTCTTTTTCAATGTAAGACTTTTTCTAAAGACATTGGTTGACTTACTAAATTAATAAGAGCTCGTATGAATTAGGTATGTTAAGAGCTTGTTGGAAGGTAAAAAGACACAAATCATTCATATACGCTTAAGTTTTCCAAATAAACCTTGCTTAAAACAAATACACTTATATTTATCTACTATCTCTTGTTCTTCACATATTAAAATCCAATGCAAGAGGATTTGTGAAAGCTTCGGCCCCACAAAAGTAGGTTTAAAGTAACTAGCAGGGCATTTTCACCCGTCAAGTCCAAAATTACTCCTATTTTCCACCACGTATACCAAAAATGGTGTTTTTCCAAAACTAAGCTACTATGAGCTTTTCTTGTAACAAAAAATTTAAATTTTTTCACTTTTCACCAAAAGTAATTCAAAAAGGTCAAAACAAGGTTTGCGTGAATGCAAGTCATATCGGAAGATATCCTTCCCCAAACTAAAATGAAACTTTGTCCTCAAAGTTTAAAAATAAGGGTCAAAAGGAATCCTAACAAAAATTCTAAGGACATGCCAAAAGAATAGATGTTAGTTCGATAAAGACAAGGATAAGAGATTTCCCACTTTATGAAGAGAAGATTGGAGATCATCAATGGAAATTGTGGGAATTGCTTTGTCCTTCCACAATTTTGAACCATGAAGCTTCCAAAATCCGGAAAACCTAGACAAAAATCACAAACAACCAACAAGAGACGAAAAAGAACAAGCTTCCTCTCATTTTTACATTGTTAGCTCAAAAACATCTCTAAAACGGCTTAGTTTTTGTTAACCGAGTACAAGCTATACTCGCCCCCGAATTAATTTGTCCTTGGGGAAGCAAAGAAAATAGAAAGAAAATGAAAAGAAAATAAAAGGATAAGCATGGGGTGCCTCCCACGAAGCGCTTGTTTATTATAGAGTCCCCTTCGCTTGACTCTTTCCCCAAACTAAGTCATTATGGAGGGTAATAGTGCGGGTGAAGAAATTCTAAGAGGTGGAAACCTCCCCAAACTAGGGATGAAAGATATACCGTAGCATTTTTGATTCCGGGTTCAAAAAACTTTTTAGAAAAGAGTTTCAAGAGAGAAAATGTGAACCCAGAAAATGCTTTGGTAACATGAAAGTCCATTAAGGGTGGGTGGAGTGGGTCAAAAACATCAAGAGTCAAAAGAGCTTTAGATGGTGCTAACTCTTTTGAACTCTTATCCTTAAAAGCATCCTTTTCAAAAGATTTCCCATGAAATGTTATCCCCGGGTCAAAAATCTTTCCCTGAATGTTCATGGGGAATATCATATCCACAAGATTAAAATCCTCATAAAACACATAATCACTCCCGACATAAGAGTTAGTCTCAAAATGATTAAGTATTTCAATGTTGGGATGAAAAACTTGTAACTCTTTTTTGAACTCAAGTTCAACTTTTGTTTCAAAATCCTCTTTAGTCTTTCTTTCAAAAGATTCAACCTTTTTATCATTTATTTCAAAGAAATTCTCATCTTCAAGTAAACCATCTAAGAAAGCAATTTCCTCTTCATCATTATCATGAACTCCCAAAACATTTTCATTATCACTTTTGAAAACTTCATGGTTAATCTCATCATTTTCTTTTACAAACTCGTTTGTTGCCCATTTTCTAACACAATTCCCAATTTGGGCAAAGAAAGACACAATGGTTTTAACATCAACTTTCGGAGAAATTTGTCTAGATGCCTCATTAGAAATGATTTCCTCGTCTTTTTCAAAAAGAGGGTTCAAATGACTCTTAAGAGTTTCCTTATGAACCTCCTCCTTAAGAATTGACTCGTCATTTCTAGAGGGAAAATCATCTTTTTTCTCAAAGAGAGGGTTTGAAAAAGTCTTGAAACTTTGAAAATCATCACCAAGAGGAAAATCCAAAATCTTTTCCAATCCTTTGGACTCTTTTTGGGAATTGGAATGAGAATATCTTTGTCAAATTCTTGTTTGGAATAAAATTAAGATCCTCATCCCCCATTTTGAAAGAGTCCTCAAGATTATTGTTTGGAAAGATGTGTGAAATTGCACTTATGGAAGCAACTTTAGGTGAATGAATAACTCTTCCTTGGTTAGTGATCTTAAACTTATCTAAAAAACAAACCTTTCTTCTAGTGACTGGGTCAGATATTCCCTTAACTTCTTCTTTTTGTTTAATAATTTTTTCCAAAAGAGATTCAAACTCTTCAACAATAGTAGATGTGGAAGAATCATCATTCTTAGGTTCACAAACATCTTTGACCCGGTCATCATAAATGTCCATCATATGGATTGACTCTTTGTCTTGACTACCATCTGGTTTAAAAACTATTCTTTCCATACCATCCCTTATGACTAGCTCTTCCCCGTGGACATCAATTAAGACCCGTGCGGTCCTTAAGAAAGGCCTACCAAGTATCAAAGGTACTTGGTAATTACACTCAAAGTCTACTACAACAAAGTCGGCCGGGAAAGTAAATCTTCCCACCGGGACCAAGACATCTCTAGCAATTCCTTTAGGAACACAAAGAGAGCAATTTGCTAGTTCTAAGGTCATCCGGGTAGATTGCAATGCGGGAAGGCCTAACTTTGTGTATACGGAGAATGGCATAAGGTTGATACTGGCACCTAGGTCGGCTAAGGCTTTGCATTTAAGCTCACTAAAATTACACGGGATGAGAAATTGTCCGGGATCCCCAAGCTTTTCGGGAAGCTTTTTGAGAATGATTGCCGAGCAAGTTTCACTCACCGGTGTATTAGCCATCTCATTCAACTTTTCTTTGTTTGACAACAAGCTTTTTAACATCTTTTGATACTTAGGCATTAAGATCAAAGCATCTGCCAAAGTAATGTCCACATGAATCTTTTTGAACATTTCCCAAAACTTTTGGATTTGCACTTTATCATTTTCACCTTTCTTTTCATGCTCTACCCTAGAAGGATATGGAAGACGGGTCTTTTTAGAAGGTTCTTTTGAAGGTGGAGAATTATCAACTTGAGCAGAAGAAGGCTCAGGAGAAATTGGACTGCTAACCGGATCATGAGATTTTTGGATAACCGGAGGTTGGATGTCTTTGGTGCTCGGTAGCACCTTATCCTTGGTCACCTCGGTTTCCTTCTCAGTCAAAGGTTCATTCTCATCATAGAGAGGAGGAGGAATTGGTGGCACCGGTGTGTAAGAAAGTCCGCTTCGAGTCGTAATGGCTCTAGCTTCACACCTTGGGTTTGTGATGGTATTACTGGGTAAAGTTCCTGAACTTGATGCATTGCTATTTCCCATTTGCTTTTGAAACATGTTAAGCATCATATTTTGAAAATTCCTTTGCTCATTTTGAAAATCTTGTTGTTCCTTTTTGAACTCATTCAAATTCTTTTGCAAATTGGTCAAAGTAGCATCATTTTGACATTTGTGTAGGCTTCAAACCTTGAGTAGTAACCGGAACTTATGTACTCGGAGACTTGATAAGCTTGAGTTGTTGATTAAGCCCGAGTTAGCTCATGGTTACTTGATTGTTGGTTCAGCATTCTATTCACCATATACCCTTGGTTTCCCATATATACCTTGGTTAGGTCTAGAAGCTTGTGGATTGGGTTTGATTTAAAGCCTGGTGTCTAATTGGTTTGCTTAAAGTGGGAGTACGAATACTCGGAATTTCCATTTTGAACAAAATTACCAACCGATGCGGTTTGTTGAAATTGTTGGAAATTATCATGATAAACCGGGTACTCATAACCTCCTCTAGTCATTGGGCACACATTAAAACTATAGATATACTCCCCAACAAGTGGTAAACCTTTCCTCAACGGCTTAATCGAGCGAGTAGCACAAGAAGCTTTCATCATGTTTTTCATTTCATTCTAAAGTCAAGGTCATCTTATACTCTAATGCCTCTGCCATGAATGTGAAACTCCAAAGTAGATGATGAAGAAGTAAAGAAGGTGGAGGAGCATTCGTACTCACTCGCATCACGGCGTTCCGTGAACATCTAACATTGGCTTTATTCTCTATGATTTGTAGCCCTTCGTTTGGACTTTTGTAGAGAAAATTGCCACCGGCAGCGGAATTAAGACAATCTTGGATCATTGTAGCACAAAGAATTATAGAATGTGTCTAATTGGTGCATGAGTGAAAAACCATGGAGAGACACTTCCCTTAGAAGTTCCTTGCAACGCTCCAAGCTCGAATAAAAGATTTTGTGCATGACGAAAATTCGTAATTTCGTTCGAAGATTGGTGGTCTTAGAAGGTGGAAGAAGAAGTTAATAACTTAGAAACTAATCCTCCCATGTAAGTATAAGAATTCGGGGGTTTCCTTTGTCTAGCACGTTTTGGCAACCCATCAAGATAAAATGGAACGAAAGAAGTTTGATGGTGGTGTGGGTAACATCCGGTACTTGGTTTTCCGTTATGCTCTCAAAAATGAACGAATTGGGAGCATGAGGCTCCTCATCATTACCTCCTCGAAAAATTTGGTTTTGAACCAAATTAATGAGAGAGGATTTAAGTTCAAAATTTTGAGCATTTATGATAGGTACAACTATAGCACTTTCAAACCCCCCGGTGGGAGCTTGAAGTTGCTCGGCCAAGGTCGTCATCGCCATTGGAACTCAGATCCAAAATGATAGGGATATGCCTCTTTGTTTGGTGCGAGATACTACGACAAATACGTCTTCTGGAATTGTTGTATTCCAGAGAGGATCGAGTGCGCATGCACTAGAAAAAGAAGAATTTGAGATTAAGAAGATTATTTTTGGGGAAATTTACAATTTTTAATTTTTATTAAGAATGAAAACAAAAATATTTTTGGTAATCGTTTATTACAAGCTTCACGATAAGTCTCCAAGAGTACGCACAAGTGAGCGGAAAAGCTTAGCGAGCCGCAATGACTACTTAGAGAGTAGCTATCACTTTTCCTTAAACTCACCTTATAGTTTGTAAACTTAAAGGTCCGTCGTACCTCGCAAGTACTATCACAGGTTTTGTTGTTTTTTTTGGAATGGTTTAAGATGGATAGCTAGTATCCAAATGTTTATTATTTATTTTTTACTAATTCGATAGGAATCGAATTAATGAACTTTTTATATTTTTATACAAAAATAGCAAAATAACTTCCAAAGGAAGGATCTTCAAAACTCTACTTCAACGAATATTCTTCAACAATCGTTCACGACTTCCCCGGCAACGGCGCCAAAATTTGATGTAGAAAAAACAAATTTATATACGTATAGTATTAATCCCGTGAAAATTTCTTTCCAAAATACTTCTCAAACAAGAGAAATATAAGGTAAAAATCTCACTAAAGAAAACACAATATGTATATTTTTATCCGGGAAGTATTGTACTACTCGGGTCGTGTCCCAACGAAATCGTGAATTGAGAATTGGGAAAATTCGGATTCGAGTTAAGATTGATAAAGGATTTTTGAATTATTGATTATACTACAAATATAATAGCATGAATTAAAAACAATTAACTAGCTCGAAATTTAAATGCACGAAAAGTAAAAACGCGAGCTAAAACTGAAATTTAAAATCTAAGGAACGACTTTTAGCAAACTTTATACCTAAAAATCACAAATTTTAAAAGAAAATTTTTTAGAAAAAGAATTGGAATTTTTTATCTATTTATGAATTTTTTATGATTTCAAAGATAATGAATTAATCAAAAAATCCACTTTTTACTAAAAATAATCACTAAAATTTTACTTTAGGAAAATACATAATATACAAAGCTTACTTAAAAACCAGATTTAATGCTAAATGCAATATCATGTTCAGATAGTATAAGAATTCAACTTGAACACCTCCCTATTTTTTGTAATTCTGCTGAAAGTTTGAACCGAAACTATATTAGGTTGTTAGATACTTAAGTCTAAGGTTATTGAAAGGAATCATGAACCTATGTTTATAAATGCCATTTGTAAATCATTAGTTTTTTCATTATAACTACCTAAAAAATGTAAATTCTGATAGCATTAGTTTAAACTACACATAATTACCTTAAGATTAAGCTCCTTCACAATATATGGTGTGTAGAAATTATTTCTTTGACCAAGTCCATATGTTTTTTGGTGATACTGGAAATAGGATTTGGCTGGAAAAGAATGTTGTTTGGACAGTTTTATATGCATATAGGATCCAAGAAGACGTGGTATAGTGTGCCAAGAGATGTTGATGCGGAGTCTGATGTTTATGGTAGCAGCAGCAGCAAAAGCATTCCCCTTCCAAGTAATTAAATTCATTTCCAAACAAACATGTATGCATATTTATAAGCCAGAAATTAAGCTCTTTGTTTCTGTTACAGTAACAAGGGATTTAAGAGTTTTTCTAGATTATGGCTTATTATTAGCTTATTACTAGATGAAAATTAAAAACAAAAGAAGCTACTTGATGCCTGTAATGTGTACTAAGATTATCTAAAAAGAAATAAGCTAAGAGTAACAAGAATTACACGAAACTTTCTAATGAAAAGTGCAAGTTTTAGCTTATCACTGAGATTAAGCTTTTTCTAATAAGCTAATCAGCTAATTTCTAAATCTTGGAAGCTGAGTTTTTGAAAATAAGCTAACCTATTGATATGTATCTAACCTAGATAAAAGGTTTTTATCAATTACATCTAGAAATGAAAATCCTAAAAGTATATAAGCTAAACTTTAATTCTGCTGCTATATTACTTTTGTAAGGAAAATTAAACTAAACTAAAAGCTTTAAAATGAAACTTAAGTGATGAAATTTGTAAAACTCATGGACTACTAAAAATGTGCTTAATCCTACTTTCTAACTTCTAATTATAGATGCTTAAAGGACACTAGAAAAGTGTATAGAAACAACAGTCAGTTACTGTTTTTGCTGATGTGATTGACCAAATTCCTAATGCAGGCTAAACTTTGAGGTTAACACTCTTTAAACCTACTACCTAATTTTAACTAAACCTGAATTAAACAAATTTGAACTATATAATGCTTTTAAAACTCTTAATAATAGAACTAATTACACTAAAACTGTCCTGGTGCAGGACTTAACTTTTTGAACTTAAAATCTTAGACAATCTTCAAACTAACTTTCCAAACTTGTTTAGAACTTGTTAAAACTACTTAACACCACTGAATGAAGAATATTAACAGGTTTACTTTGACTTTAAAGGTCAAAGTTAACTTGTCCCAAACACTACTTTACTAATGCTGTCAAAGCTAAAGTGAACTCAAATTCTATTCTAACATTAAAACAGCTAAAACCTTATATTCACTCTACCTTATAATAACCTATTTAAGCTATTTGAGCTCTAAAAGTGCTAGCTTATTTATGAATTTAAGCTACTTTATCAGCTAGCTCTTAACACTAAATGACAGAATTTAAACTAATTGAGCACTTATATGTGGCGACGTTTACGTTCAAAAGAATTTGTTTAAGTTGTTGGCTCTCGGAAGGACGTACGATTATATATAACCTATTATATATAAGTATAGTGTTTATTAATAAATATTCATGTTTATTAATAAATATTCATATTTATTAATAAATATTCATATTTATTAATCGCGTTAATAAATCTCGTTGATTTATTTCGTAAAAATATTCCAAGTATTCTATTTATCAAATAATTAATGCTATAAGTAATTCTGTTTAGTCTGTTACGCGATTATGTGTTATGCTGCTCTTGACTAGTTCGAAATGCTCAAAGAGTCTACACATCTTAGTGATCCTTTGACAGGCAGTTTATTAATCGTGTCTCGCTTATGTACTAAGAACACGTTCTCTACGCGCAATGACTATAGTATTCGTATTTCGAGTCTTACTAAGTTTCCCACAATGTCAAGTATGACTAAGCTGCAAGAGCCGCACACATATCTTGAAATAGCAACTACTATTAGTTATCTCACTTGTCTAGCTCTCTAAATGTATCAGGTTAGTTCAACTATCTAAAGTTTACACCCTTTTATGTCAAGCTTAGATCAGTTTGATTGAATACAGTTCTCCATTTTTTGTCCAAACAAGTTGGCAGAAAGCAGCCTCTTAGTTTTTAAAATGTCAATACAGTCCCTAAACTTTCTAAATATAGTTAGTTTACGTTTTACCCCAAAGTTTGCTATTGTCACTTTTAGTCCCTTAACTTGTAAATATCGCATTTTAAACCCAATTAAGTTCTAAAAAGTGGCGATAGGTTTCATTAAGCTCCAATAAGAAAAATAAGCTGTTTACTTCTGCAAATAAGCTCGGATGAGCTTATTTGGGCTTATTGGGCTTTTCGGTCCAATAACTAATTTGAAATAGGCTTTTGAGGTCCAATAAGGTGTTTAGCTAGTTTTTCAAGTAGGTTTAGATTCAATTAAGTTACTTATAGATAAGTGAATATGTGAACGCGTATTTTGTAGACACTTAGTAATGGACTGTTGTTGTATTGTGTATAAGGCTCTACTTCTATAGACTAACATAAGCGTTTAAAGCACCTCATATAAATGTGGAGCTTAGTGTGGAGCTCTAACTCAGCATAAATGATTATAATTAGGACAGGATTACTTTGGACTCTAAGGAGTCAAAATCATCTAGATCCAAACACTGCCTCCCCCCTCCATACGTACACTCCCTACTGCCCCGCCAAGAGCCTCTAGTCATGTACTAAGTACTTAGAAATATGTAGCTATTCCTAAGATGTATACTTAATCCAATTAGGTCCATAAGCTTCTCATGCTTAAAACAAGTTAAGTTTTCTGTTGGAGCTTAATAGATAAGCTGTTTGGCAGCTTATAGCTTATTGAATAAGCTTCATGATCTTGTTTGAGCTTTGCGGCCCAAACTTAGCCCGGGTAGGCTTTAAGCCAAGCTCGTGGCTACATAAGCTCGTTAAGCTTCTTCAAGCTTAATGGCTTTCAAAATAAGCCATAAGCTTATAAAAATATAGACGTAATGTGACTGAGCTCATGGAAGAGCGATTTTGTGTGCCTACCTGTGTGTGTGTTGTACACATTGCACAATACAGAAGAGCTTAACACTGAGCTTAAGTCTGCTTTATGTGCAGAGAGATACTAGAATAGTAGATAATGATTGCATTAAAATGAGTAGTGCTATCGCATAGTTTCGCGTTCCTTGTTCTATTAACGTGTCCTAAACTCGATAAGTTTTGAGGCTTAAATAAGCTCGTTTAAGCTATGTTTCTTTCATGCAAAATTATATTTAGATACTACGCCGCTTCCTTAACTGAGCCAACTATTTGCATGATAAAGTTTACGTATAGATTTGCGTATATTCGCGTCCCAAATGCCGTGTTTGAACCTCGACTTATATTATGTTTATATCGAATACTTGTTTTTATGTGAAACCGAATAAGCTCATGCTCATTTATATGACTTATTATTCGTATGAAAACTAGTTTAACGCCACACAATTTAACATACATGACAAGGGATGGGTCTCGTATGGTTTCACTCATACGAACCCGAACCCATATAAACCTTGCATCACAACACTACTTACAAACATGAAGTATTCTAAGCCTTAGACAATGGAAGTATGCATAAGCCATAAGTCCTTACAGTGGGTGAATAAAAGTCGAGTCGAGAAGTCGAGTGCAAAACGTCTCGTGTTTAACCCTAGCTTCCAAAGTTACTCGAAACCCTAGTGTATTTTTCCCTAACCCGAAACTCTTCGAACCTAGTAGGCATGCACTTGAGTGTCTTGGTGTGCTTGTATTGGTTTAGTAGGATGGTAAATGTCGAGTGGTGGCGATGTTTGTCTCGGCAGTGAGTAAACCGAAACAAGAAGGAGAACAATGGAGCTTCTATGGTGGCGTTTGAGAGAGACAAAAGTGAAGAGTTGTGACTACAAATTGTCCTTGTATGTTAACTTGTTAGAAATGAGAGAGAATGTGGTGTTGGTCTCGGTTGTGATCAAAACGAACAAAGGAATAAAACAATAGAGTGTTTAATCAAATGTTTATTGCAAATATAAGCCTTCTGTGGTGGTGGTGTTGTTCTTGTGGTGTTTCGGCTGTGATGAGTGCACAACAAGAGTTAATTAAGTGCATGTGTTTATAAGCACAATGTAGAGAAGAGCCTCTTATATAGGCAAGACTTTAGTTGGCTATCTAGTTTCATACCAAGTATAAAACAAGCTCCAAGTAGTGGTTTTGGTTCACTCTTAGTTAGCAAGACATGGTTTTTGATAAACCACCAAGTACCATCCTACATATAATATATTAGTTATAGATGTGGCTTATGATTTGGAAGATCTCAAGATTATATGTAGGTATGTTTTGTCGTGGGTAGGAGAAGCAAAAGACAAGGATTTCTTATGAAATCCTTACTCTTTAGATAAATGCTTGCACCTTGATTTAAACATATGTGTATACTTAATGGTTGAATGTATATGGTCACATATTTAGCTTAAAGGGGTTGTATGTTGAGTGTATGCCGAGTTGGGAATGAGCAAGCAAAGATTAATTTATGATTTTTAAACAAAGAATAATAAGGCTTATGTACTCCCTCTTAATGACTAAATATTGTACAAGTATTTTAGGATCTTGCTAGTTGTCATGGCACTTAGGCGTGTAGAATTGGTAGAGGGAAAGAGATTTTGAAAATCTTATGGGGATTTTGCAAGTACATATCTTAATGAGAAGATCATGGTACAAGATTTTGCTAGATTGTATAAATTACACAATGGACATTGTGTTTTATTACCATAGCCGGCCTCATAGGCTTATTTAACACAAAAATTGTATAATTTTTATGTTTAGGAGGTAAAAGTGAGTATTGGTTCGAGTCTAGGTATTTTCGGAGTGTGTCTAAACGTATTTTATTACGAAACGTAAGCCCCTTACGTGACCAATAAAAATAACATGCGCAAAGTTTAATTATTATTTTCTTAATAATTATCTAACACTTGCTTGATGTAAACCTTAATTTTTTTGATGACCGTTAGCGTTGAATGATTATTTTTAACTTACGCGATTTAAGTTAAATGTGACGCGTACAAAGTTAAAATATATAGTGACAAATAATAGTAGTCGTAAAATGAGCCGAAAATGCGAAATGTTACACACACACACACACACACACTCTCTCTCTCTCTATTATGGCTTATTCATACTCTGAGCTTCCCTGACCTCCCAAGATAGTGGATCTTTGATCACGATGCAACTTCACTCCCTGGCAGCGGCGCTAAAAACTTAATGTGCTTTGTCATGTATAGGTAAATTAATTATCAAGATTTACATTTATATTTAGCCGAATTACCTATTAACAAACACTAACGGGCATTATACCCGATTAGTTGTAGGTTCGTTGGTAAGTAAAGTGTCGATCACTAAGAGCGAGAGCATTAACACCTAATTCTATTAGTATTTTAGTTATCTATGTTAATTCTAAGTTACTCTTAATTTTAATGTGAAGGGGGTTTTCAGTCTGAAAGACTGGCACGGGTTTTGGTGGTAACCTATATCTGGTCATGATAACTCAAGCAAGCTGATAATCAGAAGATAGAAGAGCTGTCAAGCCTATTATAGGGAAAATGCATTAACCATGAATAATCAAATACAATGCAGGCTTGCTTATTAGTGCAATGATTGTCTTATCTATCATTCTTATATTTAGGCGGTACTTCTTCCTAAAACCTAGACACGCCTATTCTGTCATAATTAAATGCATCTGCATAAAGCAATCTATGTTGATTGTAATCTATCTTAGGATATTAATAATGGTGATCCTATTAAACCCTAGCTCAATGAGACTTTACTAACTTACTGCTTAACGCCTCTTTATCTACTAGTAGTCTAATTTTCGGTCCTTACCAAGGGAATCAGAACGTCATTTGTTAATCTCAGGTCACCTGCTAGTCCAACTAGTTCACTAAACCAATGGCAAGGATAGGTCATTATTTGTGATCCTATGAATCTAGATATAAAAATTACGGATATGGAGAGCTATCTCGGCATCTAGCTAGCTCTATATTTTGCATTCCTAGATCCAGTTGAATGATAGGTCGCATACTTAAGCACGTAAACGAGTATAAATTGATAAACATAATCAACAAACAACGATAAATTAAGCAATTAAGATAAACAAACCAAACATTAAATTATCTAAAATTGGCGTATTACCTACAAGGTATTCTAGACCTTAATTAACCTACATCGTATCGAATACAAACTATATAATGAACAAACAAGCGTAACCGGCACCGATTGTTAAACGTATGATTCCAAAAATAAACGATTATTAGTAACATAGATGTTTACAGTGTTTTCCCGCATGGTGACTAAAGCACGTTGCTTGTCCTTCTATGCTTTTATCTCTTCTGGGAATAGACTTTTTGTAGGTTAGGGTTGCGTACGTTTTTAGATAGCGCACACATAAAATTTATATATCTAGAGGTTTGTATTTAAGAGTGGTCTGTGAAAATCTAACGATGATCGTAAGTGATCTGTACTTATTACGCAATGTTAAATTAGGATGGTTTTCAGAGGAATGGGCATAGGTACGCGATTATAATATTCTAGTATGTGGTTACTTGACTCGCACTTTCAACTATGATCGTATGTGAAATAAGCCGGGGAGATACGCGTATCAGGGCTTCAGAAATTCTTCGTGGTTACTTAGTGAACGTGGCAAGGCTCATGTGTGTACGCTCGTGATCTTACTTGATGGAGTACGGATATTGGTTGTCAGAAGCTGTTACTCTTGAATTCTTTGTTTAAGCTCTAAAATGCGGGTTTTTCAGCGTAGTTCTTCGCTGCGTATAGACTGGTATAGGGGAGGCTTAATGGGGCGGGTAGGGGCGAGCGTGTCCGATGAATGATTAGGGGTGGTTGGCTAACGTCGTCAGCGTAGATTAGGATGGTCGGCAGGCCGATTCTGGTGTTCGTAGGCATCAGTGCATTTTAGTGCAAAACTAATCGCGCTCTCAGAGTACTCCTTAGATATATTTTACTTATCTATCTTAAACAAGATCAATTAAAGCAATTTATAGTACCATATTCGGGGCCATATAAGATTATATTAAATAGGACAGATGTATTTATATTAGGATAACATGTTGCTACTAATATAGATCGTTGATGTGATTTGATGTTCATAAGCAATTAAGTACCAATTCGTGCAATAATTATATAAAATAGGCAATTTACATAGGATAAATGATGCTATAAAATAGATGTGATTTGAGTCCTAAGTCGCCTTTAAGGTCTGCTCAAAGTTGCCTTTTAGTTTGGTTTAACTCGCCTTCTGTTAGGGTTTAACTTGCCTGAAACCCGAGCCCTAACTCGCCTAGACACCAACACCTTAACTCGCCCTAGACCTAAGTTACGTCGCTTAGAAATCCATCCTTTAACTCGCTTAATAAGAGTTTACAACTCTACTAAAAGCAACTCCTTAACTTGCCTGGAAAGACAGGGCTATCTCGCCTGAATTTTTGTTCTTAACTCGCCTAAAATTGCCTTTTTAACTTGCCTGCAATTGTTTCATAACTAGCCTGGTAATGCAGTTTAACTCGGCTGAATCAGTTCCCAACTCGCCTGCCATAACTCGCCCACATAACTCGCCATTAAAGGGTTTTTAAACTCGCATAAATTTGAAATTTTAACTCGCCTATATCAGGTCTGAACTCGCATGATTTTGTAGTTACACGAGCAGAAAAAACGCCACAAAAAATCATCTTTTTCATCTTGTTTTCGAGTGATTATCACCATAAAGCATCATGAACATTTACATACAACATTTCTAAACCCATTTCCATCATTCAAACACAAAGGAACATAACATACACGGATTGAAACCCTAAAATTGCCCAAAAACCGTCGAACACTTTAAAACCCTAAAACTTGATCAAACATCTTTTAAATCTTGTTTTTAATCACTAAATACATATAAGGAATAAACAAGAAAATTTCAATCTTGGTATAAAAAAGTCTAAACACTTCAAAAAAACAAACACCCAAACTCGCCCTTTTGAAGATGTTGCGTTTTTGAACATATACCCCAAATTTGATCGAAGCTAAACAACAACGAAATATGTAATACCCCTGAGGAGCTATGATACCAAATGTTATACTCAAGAATCTCATATTCAGGGTTCGGGAGACTCAAACCAAGAGATAGTCATTATTCTAATGAGAGAGTAGAGAGAGAAATAGAAAATGTGTTTATTAAAATGTTACAAGCAAGTCTTGCCTCACTATGGAAGCCATAAAGGGGTATTTATAGTCCACACGAGCCATATCTATACAATATTGTCTATATTAGTCCATGCGTGTGTGATTATTGAATACAATGGTAATTCTGTAAATGTCATCACTTTTCTCAATTCCTAACAATTTTTTAAACATTGGTTGTTTAGTGAGTGATGCATTAAAATTCAACATTCCTAATTTAGTAATCAACCTTTTAAAGGTTGGTTTATTAAAGGTTTTGTGAATATGTCAGTAAGTTGATATTCAGTAGGGATGAAGAGAAGTTTAATGTGACATAGGAACCTTTTTTTTCATTTTGTAAATCTTTCCTCCTTTAGGAGCAACGTTAACATAACCACCACCCTTTGCATCTAGAAGTTGAGGAACTATAATTGCCATGGTGGGATATAGGTTTTAAATAATTTTGATGTTTTTGTTTTAAAAAGTTTTATAAATCAAACCGCTCAATGAGGTGTCATTTTATACACTTTTTCGGGGTCATTTAACCCCTTAAATCATGCAAATATGCCAGATTACATGCTTAATCGTTTTTTTTGTGTTTTTAGCACTTGGATGGAATTTGGAGGAAATACACATGACTTGCACTCAATTTTGGAAGAAACGAACAAAAATTCAACTATATACGAAATTGGATACCAAAAGGCATACAGATCGTGGAGACAGTGTCGCAATTTCTTGCGACGGCGTCAGAAGGATAAAACAAAGACGTTAGGAACTTTGGCAACAGCGTTAGAAGTAGCCGACTTAAAAGAAGCCCTAAAAGATTCGGCGGGGCGACAGCGTCACAATTTGCAAGCGACGTTGTCTCGATTGATTTCCTATATATACAAACCCTAGTTTTTCAGTTTAAAGTGTGGAATTCATGAGGAATATTTAAGGAACGATTTTTGTCAGTCTTTAGGTCGATTAAGGTTCTCAAACCCTATTGTATCCACCATTACTCCATGTTTAATTGAAGTGAAGTTCATTTATCCATTTAACCTTTCAATATGTCTATGTATTGTTTGATTAGTTATTCTTCGCTTGCTATTAACATGTTAGGATAAATTTATTTGTGTTTGCTTATGATTGCATGAAACTTTGTTTGTAATTCCTTTTACTATTGCTTCTTGTTGGTAGTGTGCACGATAGGCTCTAGAAAACTAGCTTCTTAATTACTTGCAAAGACGTCTAGGGAAAGTTGATTGTGTAGAAAGGATATCATTGCAACAGTCTTCATACTACCTTGCCCTAATATGGTTGATAACCTTTTAAGTGTTTGAATGTATGTAATACACTCTTAGGAGCCCTGTAATAGTCTTCATACTACCTTACTTGTGCGTTGTCTTAACGGAGTATTACATAGACGTCGGGTTCTTGTAATTCATTCATGAATTACGAAATACTTACACATTACACTGCAAGGGTGATGGACAATAGGATTAGGAAAAGAAAACTAAGGAGTAGTGCATGATTAAGTGAGCACGTTTGTTTACCTATACGAGTTTCCACATAGTTAGATTAGATTAGAATTAGTTTAGTAGTTAATTAGTTTGAAACAGACCCCCTTTAAACCCGAGATTTACTTGCTTTCTTAAAAATATAAAAATACAAAAATAATCTTCTCTCAACCCTTAGACCTTAGTGACATTCGATTTGAGCCTACCCAAAATATTCCCCTAGAGAACGATAACAACCCCCGAGTCTTGCCTATACTATACTTCAACGATTAGGTACTCTGCCTAGGGGATTGTAAAACTTTTTTTGGTTTTGCAAAACTACGCATCAAGTTTTTGGCTCCGCTGCTGGCGAATAGTCTAGGTTTCGAATTTAATTTAGCTTATGTCTACTCACAAGATTTCTATCAAATCAAAATTTTCTTTTTCTTTTTAATTAGCTTTCTCGTAGTCTATCTTTTCTTTGTTCCCATTGTTTTGTAAACCCTCTTTTTTGTTAACTAGCATGGGAGACGAAAATCCTATCCTTACTTTAGGGGATTATTCCTGACCTAGCCACGAGGGCTATCAAAACACCATTGAGCTCCCCGATGGGAACAATGTGGTGCTTCTTCGATCGGATACCTCCGGTTGGTGCAAAACGGATGCTCATTCCACGGGCTTTAGTCTGAAGATCCAAATCCACATCTTAAGGATTTTCTTATAATTGTCGACTCTCTTAACCTTAATGTAGAAAATAGGGAAATGACGCGCCTGCATTTATTTCAATTTTTTCTTTGCGATCAAGCCAGCAATTGGCTTGAACGTATTCTCGCGGGATCCATCTCCACTTGGGAGGATCACACTACCCGTTTCCTTGATCAATTCTTTCCACCGAGAAGGACTGCTAAACTCCGTATTGACACCTTGATGTTTCAACAAAATCAAGGTGAATCTCTTTCCAAAGCATGGACTCGTTTCAAGGACTTACTCTAAAAATTCCCTCAGCATGGTATCGATCTTTGGCTCTAAGTCCAAATCTTTTATAACCATGTCAATCCCGCCACAAGGCGAAGCATCGATCAATCGACTGCTGACAAGCTACGTAACAAAAACGCCAAAGAATCTTGGGCACTTATAGAGGACCTCGCCCTCTATGACAACGAAAGTTGGAATGACCCGAGAGACTTCGCTAAACTAGTCAAGGAAATCTCTTTGCCTCAAGAAGTCCCGACTATATCCGACCGTCGTCTCATTGAGCTCGAAAATCAAGTCCAACGCTTGATGAAAGCTCATATTGCTCCTAACCCACCCGTTCAAGTAAACAAAATCTCTTCTTCATGTGAGATTTGTAGTGGTCTTCATGACATTCAATATTGCATGAAAAATCCCGAGCAAGCTTTTGTTAATTATGCATCCTCGCGTAACAACAAAGTTGGGGGTAAGTCGTTCTCTACCAACCAAGGACCAAGAAAATTTAACAAAGCCACTAATTCTTGGAAGGATAAACCAAACTTTAATTGGGCACAAACTCAAACCTTCGCAAGTCCACAAAATGACTCGTTTTCCACTTACTCTTCCAATATGCCAAACGGACCCTCTGGTTATCAAACAAAACTTGATAGGGCGTTAAATGATTTTGATTCTTAACAAGTAAGAAGATTGTCTAGTCTTGGGGCCCAACTCAAGCAACAGCAAGATGAAGTAATCAACAAGATCGACACATTATGGAAGACCGTTTCAGACAAATTTGACAATACAGCCACTCGTGACTTTACCAAAAATTCCATTGCTCACATGAATGTTATATCCCATAATCACCAAGAAGGTGGGACACCACCAAACAAGGGAATTAAAAGTCCATCAAAATTTCTCTCTCTCAAATATCAAGCGCAATCATCTTTAGGAAAAGAAGATAGGGACTCCTCCTCTCTAAAACGCGTTCATTTTATTAACACAATCACTATTATAAGAAAATAGGATGAACCTAAGAGAACGCGCATCTTAGAACCTAATGCAACTGGGAAGATTAATCATAGCACAACCGTTAAGGGAGAGGAATCAAAGGGTTTCGAGACAGTAATTAAAGGAAAGTCAAGTGACATAGGACGTAACTAGGAAACACATGAGGATAAAAGGGAAATAGGAGAAGAAGGATAATGGATGGAATATGAGGAGCCTTTTGACTTAGTTGACGTGCGCGATGATGAGGTTTATGAGTCCTTAATTGAGAAAATGAAAAGTTGTTCATTAAACTTTGACTTTATGATTTAGAAAGGGGATCCTAGTAACTTAAAATTTTGTGCATGATAGGACGTAAGTTCATAGCCAATGCATACATCGATTTAGATTCGCCCATGAATGTTATGTCATTATCTTGTTACAATGCCATTAGAAATCGAGAGTATGAATTTAGGGGGCAAAATTTCGTTGGGATAGGAAATAATATGCACGTGTGTGTAGGAAATATGAGTCACAACATGGATTTTACCATCCTCGAGAATATTGAAGCTAACATTGATCCTATTCTATCCTAAGTAGTTTTTGGCCGACCATTTATAGAGATCACTAAGGTAATATTAGATAGGTAACAAGGCTTGATTACATTCACGGACGGAATTAAGGAAGTTACTTTTAAAACTTCATATAGAGATTCTGAAATGGATGACTTAACTAGTGAAGCACATGACTTGTTATCATCTATGGTAATACTCAGTGAAGATGACTATATGAGAGGATGTGAAAGGGCGTCCGAATTAGAAAGCGGATTTTTCATGGATGTGGATAATCTTGGTCCGCCATATAAAGAGGAAATTTAAGGGATAAATCTTGATGCATCATTTGAAGCTAATGGAAGTAGGACAAGCGAAGGAGGAGTCACGTAAGGAGTGTGACTCCGAGTCTAGCTAAAAGACTCGTTAAATAAAGAAAAGCGCTTATTGGGAGGCAACCTGATCAGGTGTCATTTTATACACTTTTTCGGGGTCATTTCACCTCCCTAAATCGTGCATTTATGCCCAAAGTAGGTACTTAATCGTTCCTTTTCAGGTATTTAGCATTTGGAAGGCATTTGGAGGAAATACACGTGACTTGGGCTCATTTGGAGAAGAAACGGACAAGACTACAGACCTACACCAAAATCTCTTGAAGATTATGCTACAGAGCGTGGAGACGATGTCGCAAGCATAAAGCGAGTTGTCATGATTTACGAAGCGACAGTGTCAGTACATTGGCGACCCCGTCAGAACATGGATGACCTAAAAGAACTCTAGAATATTCGGTGTCACGAGATTAAGAATATACATTTAACCGCCTCGCGCGTGAAGTTTACTTTGTATTGTTTTGATCATAAATCCTTCATATGAACTCGAATTTCGACGATTCAACAGCTCACGCGTTTATAACAAGAAAATCTACAACTACGCAAAAAATGTCATGGTAACGGTGTCACATGTTATTGGTGACGCCGTCGTGAAGGTCGGTTTAGGTTTTGCCTATAAATACAACCTCATAAGTTATATGAGGTTGTATTAAGTCTGTTAAGTTGCTAAAAAAACACCTACCCAAACCCTAGAATCGGACTTAGGGTTGGGGGCCTGATAAAAAAAAGTTATGACTCATAACTTTTTTTTATCAGGCCCCCAACCCTAAGTCCGATTCTAGGGTTTGGGTAGGTGTTTTTTCAGCAACTTACAAGACTTAATTCAATCCATAAACATCTTGTAATGGTTTGATTATCATATCTATCTTAATTCATGTCTTCAATTCCTTTTGTTGATTATGATTTCTCTTGCTTGAGTATGCTTGGCTAATTCATCTAGTATTTATTTGGGAATGCATGAACCTTGTCATTAATTAATTAGATCTTGTTGTTTGTGACAGATTCAATGAGTCTAATTGATTATAGTTTATAATTCTTGTTTCCTATCGCTCATTGTTGATGGATGTGTGCATTAGGCTCTAGAAAACCAGCTTTTGTCTATATCGCTATTGATATGTCTAGGGAAACGTGATTGTGTAGAAAGGATACCATCAGGTAACAGTCTTCATACTACCTTGCCCCCTATTATGGTTGATCCACTCTTAATATATTTCACATGCATTTAATATACACTTAGGGGCCTTGTAATAGTCTTCATACTATCTTACTTGCTCGTTGCCCTAACGGAATATTAAATAGACGGTGGGTTCGTGTAATCCGTTCATGAATTAAGAATTACTTACACATTACATCTCAAATGTGACAAAGCAATAGGTAGAATTGTGTTGGGATTCTTGATTTGCTGAGACAAAATAAATAAAAGAATGAAACAAAAGGATCAAAGTCGTCATTATAAAACTCTACAAGCTGGTGGAGAAATATGAAGATTTGGTCAAATATTCTACAGGATAATTAGGAAACATATTAATGTGGTTTAATGTAATTTAAATAGTTTCCTTATCTATTGATTTACTTCTTTTGTAAGTCATGATCTCTGTAACATCCGAGAATTTTTGAAATTTTAAAAGACTATTTTAACCTTTGACTTTTCGAGTCTGCTTGACTGAGAGTCTAGATAGTTAGATAGCAAGTCGACTGATGAGAGTCGAATAGTACACCATAGTTAGTTGGTGTAGCCCCAAATTATAGTTGGGGTAATAGGGAAACGTTCAATAAAGAAAACCTTGTGATAACTTTGATTGTGTTCTTTATTATTCCGCTGCGTGTTATCAATCATTGTTATTGTTCATCCTAGATATATAAGATCTAATCAATCTTGAGCTATAAATAGTTTCAACACGTGGTATCAGAGCCACGTGGCTCTCGATCTAGGATCTACAAGGTTTTTAAAGAAACCCTAAAACCCTAATTTTCAAGAAATCGAGGTGGTTAAAAGTTTCAATGGGGTTTTGAAGTTATGTTGATATAATGATGCTTATGATCGTCCTCTCTACCTGCTTGGGTATGCAATACAATTAGTAAGCGTTAATATTTTTTTTGGGTTTCGATTTGTTATTTTGATGCAAGATTTGTATTATTAAACCGAGATCAAGGAAATCCTAATCCAAGAGTTTTTGGCTATATGATTTTCTTGTTATTAATCTCGTTGGATTTCGTACTCTCAAGAATTTGTTCTCTTTGTGGTTAAAAGAAAAGATTGAGAAGTTACGAGTAGAAGCACAAAATAACAAAGACTTTGATTTGTTGTGGCGATAAAACCCTAATATGGTTCTTATTTATAATATTACTAGTTCTGGTGAGTTACCTACATGGGTGATGATGAACCCTAGTAGTATGTTTTCTGGTGTCGAATCTACATGTCCTACTACTGCTATTGATTGTTTTGATGAGCTCACAAGGAAGATATGGCGGTATGAAATACAAGGAACATGATTTGATTTGGGTTTTATGTATATTAATACTGTTTGAGCATAATGGAATGTTTATACTGTTCGAGTAGGTTAGTACTGTTCGCACAAGGAAACAGTTTCAACTGCTAGTATTGACCGAGAAGCAGTTTATACTGCCAGAGTCGTCCGATAATGTATTTAGTACTACTAGCTTTGTACGATATTGGATAGTACATGTTACTTGGTTTTTGGATGGATTTGGATCTCGGACAGAACTATATTTCAAGTAGTTTATTATTATTGATTTATGGCTTGTTTTGGAGATTATTTGAAGACGTGATTACGGAGACAATTAAATATTGCTTATTTGATGTTGTAGTTAGGTTTCACAGGTGCGTCTCTTATCATATCTTAAAGTATAGTTTTGCTGGCTATGACTTTAAAGATAACTTGTTCGTGCTTACAATGGTGTTGACAAAGACTTGACAAATCTAGCAAAGGTGTGTGATTTTTCTTATGGTGCTCAATGCTCACATTTGCTATCACTTTAAGGAGTTACGTTGTAATGCTCAGTGTCTCATATAGTTGAGGATTTTGTCAAGAGATTGCGATCTACTTATATTTTAGTCTTGGTATGAGTTCGACGTCACGTGGGTAGTGCAAGACATAAGACACAAGTTTGGGAGATTCTACTTCTTTATCAAATTCGTTATACTCAGTTTTCTTCATCAGTGATCACTACATAGAGCCTAAAGAGTTTGATATTCAAGAGATGGTAAACATATGGTTTTAGGGGAAGTTTATTGTTTAAATGTTTAACCATCTACATGCACCACTTGAGGGGAAGTGTTTTATTACTACTGCTGATCTTTATTAATACTGCTAGTTTAAAATTCTACTAGTCAAAGTCATTTTTCGTATTATGCTTCATGGCGGGTATTTTGAGTATTGGAAGGCTGGATTAGTAGTTGTGGTATATGATTTGTAGCTGTTATGATCCAAGTTGCATATCTACAGAAGACCCCTATTGGATGATTACAAAAAAGGGAAGAAGATTATAGGTTTATTGATTTGCAGCTTATTATATGTGGTGACATGATACAAAGGAAGCTTGGAAGTTTTGTTTCTTTCAGGGAGATGATTACATCTCAACTTCAGGGGAAGCTTTGGCTTTATGATTAAGTGTGTAAAGCTTTGTTTGTTTGCTCATCATTAAATAGGGGAAGATTGTTGGGATCTTGATTTGATAAGACATAAATGAATAAATGAATGAACAAAAGGATCAAAAGTGTACATTTAAAACTTCTACAAGCTGGTGGAGAAATATGAAGATTTGGTCAAATATTCTACAGGATAATTAGGAAACATATTAATGTGGTTTAATGTAATTTAAATAGTTTCCTTATCTATTGATTTACTTCCTTTGTAAGTCATGATCTCTCCCTATATAAAGAGATCATAGACATAGGTTTTATATATCCATCCATAGAAAACTAGAGCTCTCCCAATGAGAGTCTAGATAGTTATATAGCAAGTCGACTGATGAGAGTCGAATAGTACACCATAGTTAGTTGGTGTAGCCCCAAATTATAGTTGGGGTAATAGAGAAACGTTCAATAAAGAAAACCTTGTGATAACTTTGATTGTGTTTTTTATTATTCCGCTGTGTGTTATCAATCATTGTTATTGGTCATCCTAGATATATAAGATCTAATCAATCTTGAGCTATAAACGATCTTATCAAATTGGATAGCTAGCAAGGAGTAGTGTATCCCAGATGAATACACTTCATTGTATAATTGTTATTTAGTTTATTAGTAATTAATTAGCTTAAAACCAAAACCTCTCTAAAACCAGAATTTACTTGCTTCCATTAAATATAAAAACACAAAGAGAGTCTTCCTTCAACCCTTAGACCTTAGTGAACATTCGATCCGGCCTTCACAGTGCTATTCCCCTAGAGAACGATAACAACCCCCGAGCCTTGCCTATGCTACACTACAACGGTTAGGTACACTGCCTAAAGAGTTGTAAAACTTTGTGTAGAAATCCCTTACGACAACCGTATCACAACCCAATATTTTATTTTTATGCATTTTAGGAGTGTCGTGTGTTTTACTCTTTATTGTTTATTTCTATATGTTTGAATTAATTGTAATCATGCTTTGTTTTGTCTTTAACCACGTCTTAATTACAATCAAAGGTACTTTGCATCAAATAAATGTAGGGGGAAATATCTGGTTTATAAGAACCATTTCAAACATGTAAAATAAATAGTTTAGTTTAATTCGCGTCTTGTGTGTTTTGTTTATTTGCTTGAGCCATATGATTGTACTAATCATTTTTGTGGCATATGCAAAATTTTTTTCCAAGAAATAACTAATAGGATATGTGTGCATAAATTTTTCAAAAACACGAACAAAAAGTTTTTTCAGAGCCTGGAGATGGCGTCAGGATTTTTCCTAACAGCGTCGCTAGTCCAGCTACAGTAAAATTTGTATTTTTCGAATTTTTGAAAATTTATTTTTGTATAATTTCTAGAATTTTTGATTATCCTAATCCTTGTAGAAAGCCACGATTACATTAGTACATTCATCCCATCTTTAGTGCTTTCATAATGTCTAAACTTAATAAACAAAGGGTTGTATATCATTATCCTGTCGAATTTTACGCGTGGTGTAGTTGTTTCTTGTCTTTAATTTGCAGGTTATATTTGATAAGGAGAAGGCTGGAAGTTATTTGGATTTTTGCAGGGATGATTCTTGGATGACGATTTATCCGGTTTATCTTCTTTCTTCTCCAATATTGAGCAAAACCAGGGTAGTACTAGTTTCTTTCGCTTTTTCTATCTTTCCCTTTATTAGTTTTTTGGGTACTTGTAGAACATTGGGGACAATGTTGAAAATAAGTGTTGGGGAAAGAAATCCTTAGAAACTATTCCTTCAATTGCATTTGCTTTGTCCTTAAAAAGATGAGTAATACACTAAAACGTAGCGTATACGGCAATTTTGACCCAAATTTAATTTTTTTATGGCACATACCAATGAAAATTTAATATTAATAACGTCTTATTGGATAGGAGTTATATGACTAGCAGAAAAATCCTACCACTCAAAAAAATTTCACCCAAAAAATGTGAGGTTCGCCTTTAGATCTTTAGGAATTAAGCACCAATCTTTTGTGCTTAGATAATTTTAACATTTAGCTTGCTCGAGTTAGGGAATGAGCAATCGCATATGTCTTGTTCATGGATTTGATCGAGCATGTGTGGTTTTGTCCCTTTTTCTGGAGCATTGGTATCGGTTAAGATAATATGAGAGTGTACCGGTAGTATATTAAATTCTAGAACTTGTTTTAGTGATGCATTCTGAGACCGCTAGTGAGATCGCATTCGTGTGATTATGATTGCTAAATGATAAGAGGCATTAGGATAAACTCCTATTTTAAACATGTATTTGTTATTATGATCACCTCGATCATATAACTATCCCCACACCCTTGCTTCGCACTCATTTTTAGTGCAAGATACCCCTAATACACCCCTCCGAGCCTATCCTTTTCGCGGTTCTCGTAATTTTCTGGTGGATTCTGAATTATTAATGAAGAGCATTATTTACATCCCACAAAAATGTTACACCTAAATCGCCTTAGCCTTCCTTGAATGTACTCATTTTTAGTACATTATTGTTATCACAATTGTTAAATCCCAGTTAATTGTTTGCTTGAGTACATGGTTGCTAAGTTGATTCTTTAATTAGTGTATATAGTTTTGGGACGATTGGGATTCATGGTAGTTTTTTTTGGAGAAATAGGGAAGAAGTCAAATTATTACCCCCGTACGAGCTTATTGTATTCCACGTTTGTTGATCCTTCTAATTTGGGTCATTAGTCAGTTTATATATTAAGGATTAAAAACTCAAGTATAGGGGTGCAATTATAAACCCCAAGTCATGTATTCTTTATGTTTCAGCAGATGGCAAGGCAAAAGTGTACGAAAAAATAGAAAAAAAAGTGAACAGAAAAAATTAGAAAAAAGAAAAAGAAAATCGAAAAAAATAGAAAAAGAAGAAAAAATGTACGGGTTGCCATCTTGCTTATGTTTATGTTTATGTTCAGAATAGTGTTAAGAAATGAAAAAGAAAAAGCTCAATGTAGAGTTTGTATATCTTTGTCCTAGTGTGATCGAGTCGGCTTAACAATGCCATATACATGGATTTTTATGAATGATTGACTTGCCACCAGTAAATTCCCCAAATATCCCCCAACCGTGTTTTCCTTTACCCTACACCTATACATCACAACCCTTTAAAAGACCTCTTTGATAGTAATTCCTATGTGCTTATGCCAATGCGGTGGAGGTTTGATGCTTTATCAAGCTTATGGTAATTTATATGCTATGACAGGTAATGAGTGTTATTTTCCTGTTTCCCATATTGTTATAATTCATTATATACCCAAGAGTAAGAGAGAATCCAAACACTTATGTGAGGTGCTAGTATATAATTTTCATGCTTTTAATTACGAGGTCTAGTTGGTTGTGCAATGAATTATCTTTATTAAGTAAGTTAAATGCCCCTAGTATTGCTATTGACTAGGTAGAAAAGCTCATTTGCTTGAGGATAAGCAAATCCCAAGTGTAGGGGTATTTGACGAGGTCTCATTTTATACACTTTTTCGGGGTCATTTAACCTCTTGAATCATGCAAATATGCCCAAGATATGTGCTTAATCATTTCTTTTTGTGTTTTTTGAACTTGGATGGCATTTGGAGGAAATACACGTGATTTGGACTTAATTTGAGAAGGAACGGACAAGAATTCAACTCTACACTAAATTGTATACCAAAGGGCATACAAACCGTGGAGACGGCGTTACAATTTCTTGCGACGACATCAGAAGGCTAAAGTGACGGTGTCAGGAACTTTGGCTACGACATTAGAAGTAGCCGACTTAAAAGAAACCTTAGAAGATTTGGTGGGGCGACGGAGTCGTGATTTACAAGCGACGCTGTCGCGATTGATTTCCTATATATACAAACCCTAGTTTTTCAATTTAAAGTGTGGAATTCGTAAGGAATATTTAGAGAACGGTTTTTATCAGTCTTTGGTCAATTTTAGGGTTCTCAAACCCTATTGTATCCACCATTACTCCATGTTTAATTGAAGTGAAGTTCTTTTATTCCTTTAATCTTTCAATATGTCTATGTATTGCTTGATTAATTGTTCTTTGCTTTCTATAAACATGTTAGGCTAAATTTATTAGTGTTTGCTTATGATTGCATGAAACTTGGTTTGTAATTCCTTTTATTATTTGTTCTTGTTGGTGGTGTGCACGTTAGGCTCTAGAAAACTAGCGTCTTAATTGCTTACGACGATATCTAGGGAAACATAATTGTGTAGAAAGGATACCATCGCAACAGTCATCATACTACCTTTCCCTAATATGGTTGATCACCTTTTAAGTGTTTGAATACATGTAATACACTCTTAGGAGCCCCGTAATAGTCTTCATACTACCTTACTTGTGTGTTGTCTTAACGGAGTATTACATAGATGGCGGGTTCGTGCAATTCGTTCATGAATTAGGAAATACTTACACATTACACCGCAAGGGTGACGGGCAATAGGATTAGGAAGAGCAAACTAAGGAGTAGTGCATGATTAAGTGAGCACGTTTGTTTACCTATATGAGTTTTCACATAGTTAGATTAGTTAAATTAGATTAGAAGTAGTTAATTTGTTTAAAATAGACCACCTTTAAACCGGAGATTTATTTGCTTTCAATAAAATATATAAAAAAAATAATCTTCTCTCAACCCTTAGACCTTAGTGACATTCGATTCGAGCCTACCCAAATTATTCCCCTAAAGAACGATAACAACCCACGAGTCTTGCCTATACTACACTGCAACGATTAGGTACTCTGCCTAGGGGATTGTAAAACTTTTGTGAGTTTGTGATGAGGTGTCCTTTACACTATTTTAGGGTCATTTCACCCCTTAAATCATGCAAATATGCCCAGATTATGTGCTTAATCGTTTGTTTTCAGGTTTTTAGCACTTGGATGTTTCCTTTCTCTTTTTATTTCTTACCTTCTTTTTTTCTTTTTTTTCTTTTTTTTTTTTTCCTCTTCTTTGGGTCTTTTCCCGACGAGGCGTGAATTGAAAAGTGAGTTTAAGTTCGTGATCGCGTGTTTGAATAATCAAATTTTGATTTGGATTCTAATTCTACAAATAACATGCAAAAACAAGTAAAGGCAAGCTAAAAACGAAAGCAATTAAGGATTTAAACTAAAAACGATAACGGGAAATCAACACCCGAGCTTTAAACACCTAAATTATCAAATTTTAAACCTTTACAAATGCAAATTTAAATTTTAAACAGTCTAAATGATAAAAAAAATTAGGTAAAAAGAATTATTTTTTTTGTACTTTTTATTTTTTTATTATGAATTAAAAACACTTTTAAACTAAAAAATGCATTAAAAATACTAAACTAATTTAAAAAATTCCGAAAAATTCAGGGAAAGTCCTTTGAACAGTTTAGAACTTAAAAAAAATAAAAGGGTACAAACAGCTTATTGAAATAAGCTGTTATTAAGCTAAAAAGGGCTGAAAGGCTTAATAGCTAAAAAGGGTATAAAAGAAAAATGGGGTGAAGTTATAATGAAAAAGACCCAAGGGCGAGTTGGCAGTGTGTGGTGGTGTTAAGGTGTTGGGTGTGTGAAGGGGAGGTCACAGGTTCGACCCCTGTGACCTCTCTTTTTTATAAAACATTTTTTTTGGTTTTCTTTTTAAAAAGTTATAAAATAAGCAAAAATGGAAAACTTTAAAAAAAGGAACTTTTTATAAAACTTGAAAATAAGCTAGAAATAAGCTTATGAAAGTGACAGTTTAGCCCTTTTTAAGCTAAGTGGCTTTAGCTAACCGTTTGGATTTTTTAAGCTTAATAAGCAACAAGGAAATCAAATAAGCTAAAAGAAGATAACTAACTAGACCTAATAAGCACTCATGAATTAAAATAAGCAAATAAAATAAGCTGGGAAGTCATTAAAAGCACAAAGTCAGCAACCCTTAAAGGTGACTTATAAAGGACTAGAACATAATTTTTAAGCTAAATTTGAGACTCAATAAGCGCTTAGAAAAATCTAAAAAGCAAAAACAGATCTAGACTTATAAGCTAATAACTAAAATAAGCTAAAATTAAGCAAACAAAAGTGATAGCATTGGCTTTTTAAGACTAAGAAGAAATAAGCTAAACTGTTAGGTTTATTTTAAGACTTAATAAGCAAATGTTAAGCACATAAGCTGAAAACACCTAAACCTAATAAGCAATTCTAACTAGAAATAAGCTACCAAAATGAACTAGAAAGCACTGAAAGGCACTGAGACAGTATGACTAAAAAAAGTTTTAAGGACTATTGATAAACTTTAAGCTAAGATTAAGACCTAATAAGCAAAAAGAATAAGCTATGAACCTAAAACAGATCAAGAATGAACTGCAAGGACCTAGAAATAGCAAGGAATAAGCAAAAGATAACACTAGATAAGCTAGAAAAAGGCAAATAAAAAAAAGCAGTCTAGGCTAAATCTATGTCTTTGGTATTTTCAAGTTTTTGAAAAAGCTAAACTACAAAGTGTAGCCCTAAATTCAGATATCTAAATGATGAAATGACACCTTAAAAACTTGAAACAGATTAAGCTCTATATCCAAAGATTCTATGCTATGAAAATCAAGACCTAAAACAAACTTAAACTAACCTAAATTTGAGATGAAAAAGTGGATTTTTAATTTTTAAAAGCTGAACTACCTGAACTTTTTGACAGGTTGATACCAAAACTCAAATAACAAATGAACACTTAAACAACTTTCTTCTACTGCATTAAGAAGCATAAACAAACATGAACTCAACACTAAATTGCAACTAATTAAGATCTAAGCTCATAAGCAGTTTAAAAACTCATCAAGTCTACAGATTCAAAGTACTTGCAGTTAACACCTTAAAACTGATTTAGAAACTTTAAAAGTTCTTTAAACAGATTATAAGTCCACTAATGAGCTAAACCAAGTTGGCTTAAAGGCCAATGGATGGTCAAACAGCATTAACCTTGGTTAATGTTGTTGTCCCAAACACCTCTTTAAAATCTTTAAAACACATTTTAGCTTAAAACATATTGTACTAAGCTATGAAACCTAAAAACAGATTAAGAACTAGGTAATGTAAGAACAAATAAGCAAGTTTCAACCACTAATAAGCATTAGATAATAAGAAAACCAAATAAGTAGTTTAAAGCTAAACTTAACAGTTTTAATGAAAAACTTAGACAAATGAGACTTAATCAATAAGCAAGCAACCATAAGCATAAACATTCATAAATAAGCAGAAATAAGCACCTAAATAAGCAGTAAATAAGCAAACAGTAAATAAGCTAAAAAGTGAAGAAGTTAACTTACTAAGCCCTTTGCTCAAAACAAGGGTACAAAGGCTCTTTAGAGCTTAGTCTACAAGCTCTAGCTTGTTTAAAAACAAGCTAGTAAAACCCTATAAGCCTTTCCCTTTTTGGCTTATCTTCCACAATAGCTTTTGAGTGACTTTTTATGAAAATGACTTAAAACTCTACAAGCCACGGAAAAGCTTATATTGCTTAAGTAAACAGCTTAAGTAAAAGATAAAAAGAGCTTATGAGAGCTTAACAAACATTTTTAAAACATAAATTGCATTAACTTAAAAACAGAATTTAACTTAAAAACATAAATTTCATTGAACTTAAAATCTCAATACAAGGCTTTAAAGGAAATACAAATAAGCTAAAATAAACTTAATATAAGCTGAAAGTTACAAATAAAAAGCTATTAAAAACTAGATTACTACTTGCTGCCCTAATGGCCTATTTATAGAAGAAGGAGAAGCTTCTAGGTCTTGAATGTGTGTTTCTTCTGTGAGGAGAAGTTGAGAGTGCTCTCCAAGCCTTCAATCTTGGCCATTGATTCTTCTTTGTACTTCTTCAACCCTCATCATAACCCTTGATTTGTTTCGTCCAATAAAACTCCATGGGATTGTCATAGTGGCCTTGTCCTCTTGCTGGAGTGGGGTTTTACCTTGGGTGCAGGGTCGAGGTGAGAGTGACAGATGAATAGTAAATTTGGCGGGAAAGGTTTTGAGTTTATTTGGGATAAAGGGGTTAACGGGGGTTAATGGTAAAGGGTAACGGGGTTATTCATAAGGACTAACTGTGTTAGTCCATAAGGACTAACGGTGTAAACAGTTAGGGACTGTTGGTGTAATAGTTTAAATGAGGTTATAGTTAGGATATGGCTAATAGGCTTTTGGGTTTGGGCCGGTTGTAATGGTTTTGGATTTAGGAAATGGATTTTGGACTTTGGGCTTTTTAAACTATAAGGCTTATAGATAAGGCTTTTATGGGCTGACCCGGCCCATTAACTTGGGTGCGGGTTGGTCCATCTAAGATGCACACGTCTTTGGCTTTGACTTTTCACGCTTTATCCATTCTCGTGCTTGGTTTTGTCAGTTTTGGCTTCATTTTTGTCCTTTAGTGAATATCCGTTACCTGCACAGTATACAAAGCAAAACAA
>BQNB010059140.1:0-37453 GCA_026074375.1 Tanacetum coccineum | reverse complement strand
TTAAAAAATAAATGTAAACTCAATAACAAATTCAAAGAGGAAGAACATAAGGACTAACGATGCAAGCGATCATTAGCTACATGGACTAACGTTGCCATACAATAACTAATGGTACAAACGGTAAATTTTAGAAAGTACGTTGGTATTCTATAGCCTTTACCCTATATTTTTTTCTTCTTCATGGGCTTTTCTCTTATCTCATAATTATTAATTATAAATTGTTTGGTTTTTCTTTATTTGTATTTTATCTATACTACTTATAAAACAAAAACATCCCTCTCTCTTCATTAATGCACAAAAAATTTAAGTAATACAACTTATTAAGCTTATGGTACAATCCTTAAATACAACATGATTTTACGTAATACATAACATAAAGCTTATGGTACAATCCTTAGATGCACACAACTTATATAGTTTTTAAGTAACACAAGTTTTAATGCTATGTATACAACTATTTAATGCACCAATGCACACATATAATTAATTTTATTATTAAAATACCTTATTACTTCAAGGTACAATTAATATAATACATAGTACAAACCAAACAAACTATTAATCAGTTATACCAGAAAACCTTTCTTCTAAGCATTTGTCAAACCCGCAAGCCAAACCAGTGTCTTAGCTTTTTCATACAATGAACGCGGAAATTCATCATTCGATTGTACTGATTACTCTTACAACAATTAATTAACATTAAACATCGTATGTTTAAGAACACTTTTTTATAATTACAATCATTATATGACAATATGACTCAAAAAACATTTATGATTACATTTTCCCGTTTTGATTATTAAATTTTAGAAACGCAAAATATAAAAAATAAGGTGTATTAAACGGAAACAAAAAATGTGAATGTCACATGTATCTAAAACAAAGTTTTGGAGAATCAAACATACTTCAAAACGCGATTTTTGTATGCTTAATACAAAACAAAACACATCAGCCTATCATTTCTCGTCAAGACAACCGCTTTGGTACTAGCAACACTAGCTATTTGTATATGAAATATGTTGCTCATAGTCTCATACATAAAGTTATCCAGCATAAAAAACTAGCTATCTGTAAAGCTATTGTAACGGAAAATGATGATCAAAAAAATTGTTCGTCAAAAATCATGATTGCAGGGTACCCGCCGCTGCAACGCGCGGGTACCCTGCTAGTTATGATTAATCTAAATTTGTATTATAGAACAAGGACATAATTGACGCCAATCATTAATCTTTCAAAATATAATGTAGAAAATAACAATCATTGAATTTAAAACATTCTGCAGAATTCAAAATTCAAACTTTATTACAGAGAGTTTGTAATTTCAAATACCTTAACAAAATGGAAACTAATTATTACATATCATAGTTTATTACCAATAATATTCAATCATATTCCTAGCTAAAAAAACAATCAAGAGGAAGGTTTTACCAAAAAACATCAAGAGGAAGGTTGTCACCTCTTGATGAACTGACCACGAAAAATGGTATATTGATGAGGTTAACTTTTATACACTTTGTTGAGGTCATTTAACTCTTAAAATAATGCAAATATGCTCAAATATTGTACTTAATCATTTTTTGTTATTTTAGCATTTGGGAAGCACTTGGAGGAAAAACACGTGACTTGGGCTCGATTTGGGAAGAAACTGGACAAAAATGTAACTTTTCAAGCTGGCGACTTTCATCCTGACGTCTTCGCCAAAAGTGCCTAGAAAGTTGATTTTTAGACGAAAAGCATGACTTCTCAGTTTGTGGAGATGGCGTCAGAAATTCCTATTGACGCCGTTAGGATCTCAAAGCGACGACGTCACCACGATTAGTGACGACGTCACATAGCCGACTTAAAGAGACCTTTGGAAGATTCGACGGGATGAAGGCGTCACAAAACCCTAGCGACGTCGTCAGGACCCAATTCCTATATAAACAAAGCTTATTTTTTTATAATTTCGTGTGGAAAATTGGGAGAACTTTTGTAGCAGCTATCATAGCTGAACTTTAGAGTTTTCTAACCATTTTATACTCATTGTTACTCCATGTTCAATTGAAGTGAAGTTCCTTTACCTATTTAATCATTCAATATGTCTATGTGTTGTTTGATTATGTGTACTTCGCTTTCTATTAACATGTTTTGGCTAAATTAAATTAGTGTTTGCTTATGATTGCATGAAACCTAATTTGTAATCTCTATTATATTACTTCTTGTTAGCGGTGTGCACATTAGGCTCTAGAAAACTAGCTATTTTGATATTCATATCATAGCGAAGACTTACAGGGAAACGTGGTTAGTTTAGAGGATACCCGTAATTAGATCTTCATATCTAGATCACCTTTGGGTGGATTTTGAATTAAGTATTTATTGCACATGATTAACTATTGGGAGGGAGCGTGCCTGACAGGTAACGCCCGACTAAGTTGGCACATAGAAAGCGGACTTGACAAACCCGCTACAGCATTAGGGGAATACTAACACATTACACTAACGAGGGTGACGTGCAATAGAATTGGAGAGAGAAACTAGGGAGTTGTGCATGATCAGGTGAGCACGTTTGTTTAACCATACGAGTTGTCCACATATTTACTTTTCTGCATAATTAGATTAGATTTAGGAGTAATTTAAGTAGTTTAATCAACCCGTTCTTCAAAACCTAATATTTTTATTTGCTTTCATAAAATATAAAAATACAAAAACAATCTTCCCTCAATCTTTAGACCCTAGTAACGTACAATTCAAGCCTACCCAAACTATTCCCCTAGATAAAAATAATAACCCCTCGAGTCTTGCCTATACTACACTACAACGGTTAGGTACTCTGCCTAGGAGGGTTGTAAAACTTCTGCGATTGCAACCCACCGCATCATATATGGTCAAATTGCCTTTGTTTTTCAGTTGATTAGCTTATAATGGTAGAATTGCAATTTTTAAACATATTATTAGTATTCGGGTAAGCTTTAAAATATTCTGATTATTTATTTATAGTTAAATCGAGTGTTTTGAAGTTTTGTAAGGTTATTGATGTAATATTAATTTATCAAAGATATTGACATAATATTGAAGTTTTCGAAGAACATAAATGAAATTCCATCTTTAATAAAACTTTAAATCTAACGAGGCTTGCATACCCGTGCGTTGCATCAGGGTTGTTTTTGTGCAAAATCTTTTTCTTTGAATTTATTGTAATCTCCATATACTGTAATCTCCATTTTAGTTGTATTATTAATCAATCATGGGTTCAAAATATGTAAAACATTATACTTTAACCATAAACCCCTTTTAAACAAACACCCCTTTAGCATAACTCACAAAATAATCCATAATCAAATAAGATCATAAACCAATATGAAAAATAAACATTCCACATGCAGCTAAATACTTCACTTTAAACACATTAACTATTAAAGATAAACCCAATATTCAAAGGAGCAAGTTTTTTTATTGGTATAACTACAACTAAAATACCTAGTCGTTGGCACAGGAAACTTCTTAGTCCATATAAACTTGGCGTTTTTAATAACTTGTTTTAGCGATGGCTCGAACGCATACTTATAACACCTCCAGTTTAGCATAGCTCTTGCAGACCTCATTTCAGCACCCCAACCCAACCCATTTCGACCCTCATTTCAGCACGCCAAACCCCATGTTTCAGCCCCTATTTCAACATCAAAACCCATATGTTTCAGACCTAATTTTAGTGTATCTGCAACCAAACAGCAGCCCTCATTTCAGCACCAAAACCCTCCATTTCGAACCTCATTTCAGCACTACAAACCCACCCATTTTAGCACTCCAAACCCACACATTTTAGCCCTTAAACGCACCGGTTTCAGCCCCTATTTTAGCGACAAAACTCACCCCTATTTCAGTAAATTTCGACCCTCATTTGAAAACTCCAAAGCCACCCATTTCAACACTCTAAACCCACCCCTATTTCAATAAATTTCATCCCTTATTCTAGCACTACAAAGCCACCCATTTCAGTACCCAAATGCACCCGTTTCAACCCTTAGAGCAAGGGGTGTAGTGGCTAAAAAACCCTAGCCATTTGGGCCCCACTTCGTGCCACATCACTGCCATCTCATTTCAACACAACAACTCAATTTATTATTTTTCATAAATATTTCACACAAACTAAATTTATTCCATTTAAATAAAAATACAAATTACAATACGGAAATAAAAATACAATACGAAATTTAAAAAAAAAATACGGAATTTAAAAAACAAGAACGGAAAAAATACATAAAAAACTAGATTATTATCCGGTCACTGTTGAGCATATTTTGCAATGATTTTTTCTTGTCTCTTTCGGATAATGCTCGCTTTAGGTTCCGGCAGCAAATCAACATCAATGGTGAGAAACTCCATTTCTTTGAACTCCATCATCGCCACCTCTTTTTCTTTCTTTTCCTCGTATGCAGATGTTCCGGCTTGTAGTTTGCGCCTTAAGTCCTCAGATACATAATCAGATAAAGACCCCGATGCACTTTCCCCGATGCTCCCCGTCGTTTCAGATTGGGTACCAAAACCGGGATATTGTTAGAATGACGACAACGATTGTGAGTGTTGTGATGATGGTGTAGACGGATTTGAGTCAATTTCTTATTGGTATGACGAGTTCGGATTAAGAAGGTTAGTGAAATACCCTTGCTCATTTGGATCTTAAGACATTTTTTTGTGTTTTTTTGATAGAATTATTAGAAGAATAGAGTAATTTTTGTGTTTAAAAAAGTGAAATGGGGGTATGTATTTATAATGAAAAAGGTGAAAAAAAATTAAAAAATGCATTTTGAAAAATGTTACCGTTTACTAGCCGTTGGCTTCTTTTTTTGTCTCTTTGTGCGTTAGAAATTCGGCTAAAATGCCATGGTGAAAAAGTGGCTAAGGTTCGGGGTGTCGTGGCGATAGTCGTTTGGCTGCCATATAGGAGTGGCGAAAGCTCCTACGTTGTTACACCGTATGCTCTTATTTCAACGCCAAAACCCACCTCTACACAAAGCAAAACCTAATTCTGTATATTGGCTGGTTTAGTTGGGTAACGTGTCAACGATTATAGAATCCATAGTTAATCTAGAATTAGAACTCAAAAGTAGATAGACGGTGGCATTAGACCCGTTCCCTTTAGATAAATTTCAAAGAAACATAACCCATAGCAGCCCATTCATAAGCATTAGGACGGTGGCTATTAAAGCATTTAGAACATACAGGTAGCAACATACAATCGTAGGCTATACCTTTGAATAAAACGGTCTGCATATCTTAGGAGCCCTATACTATCTTCTCTCAACATAATCCTGCAATATTTTAAAGGAAACAAAGTGAAATTCGTCATTTGCAATTTTATTCTCATAATACAGTTCATGTCATCGACCTCGAAAAACTGAAAAAAGGGTTTCTTGTAGACTTACGTCCGTTGTAAACATGTTGAGGCCATTAGCCAACTTTTTTAGTCAGCTTTATTCCGGATCCTATATTAAGTAAAGGTATATGTAAAGAAAAAACAAAACTTCATTACTTGTTATATCAAGGTAAATCTTATACAGAAATCAATAAAAAATGAAATTGCATTTTAAATCAACATTTTAAAAAACATTGGTGCATTGGGCGACTAAATGTCACTTAATAATATGATAATGAATCACTATTTTTGAAACCTCACTTTTTAGGCCTAAAAATCGCTTCCTCAATACAAAATTAAGACTAAAGGTGAAACCCATAATGAGCGTTGTTAGAAAATTGTTAGATATCATTATGATGATATATTACTTGTTGAAAATGTCAGACGTATCAGAGTTGCCATATAGTAATAACAGGCCTGTAATCAAGTATTAATTACTCAGTTAGAGCGGAGCATATGGACCAAATAACGGCAATCATCAAATATATTGTAGAAGTTGGTATAGGACGGCGTCGGTCACAGAAAAGGGAAACTAATTGTATGAAGTTACAATGATAGATAAAACATCAAAGAGCATGTCCTATTTTTAAGAACTCACTCTGGTCTATAGGCGTAAATGCGAAATCCAAGATAGAATTATAAGCGTACCATAAAAACTTTTGATGAGTAGAAATTCCCCCAGCTAGGTCCCTGCCACAGATTACCCCATTTGCAATCTGGAAAAAATATATGTAGAAACAACTAATGAAATGCCATGCCACCAAGATACATTTATAGTTATGCTTTCTACATTCATTGAAAGTCAATTGTGATGCACATTGTTGGTAAGTACTAATGGCGACCTAATGTTTTGATCTATTAGACCCGTAGCTAGTCAAGAATTCCAGATTCTCAACCCCGGACTGCCGTGTGCACATATACTACATACAGATTACTCATTGCATACACTATTTTACCCTTAATAGCCCTTTGACATTTCGTCAAACACGTTATAAGCATCCTCAAACTGGCCACCTAATAACTTCAATTGAGTGAAGATAGTTTTGTGAACTAACCTCTGCAAAACAAATAAAAGATGTAGTATTCTTGTTGTTGGTACGTACCCATTACTTGGAAATCTGCAAAATCATTTTCAATGATTAGACAATTAATCATGGTTTGTAACAAAACAAAAAAAAACCAAGAAAATACTCGAAATTAATAAAAATTAAGACTATATTGGATAAAAATTAGGGTTAGTGCCTACCTCACAATTACAAATTCATGATTGAATTAGATCTTTAATCTTTAAAAATCTTGATACTCCTATGACTCTTGAATTTGAAACCGCGGGACACTTAATATTCTTCAGCATGTTCGTGTAGATTCACAAAGTAATATACATGTCACGTATAATCGACTAAACTAATATGTGACCCAACATAATAGCAACCAACAATATTCCAAAGTTCAATAAGCCCAATAGCAATTGTTAATATTATGTGAGAAAATAAATTTTTAGTGTATACATTATAGATGTTAACCCATAAATCTGAATCATGATACTTGATTTCTAAGCTCTCAACATATCGAGAAATGATAGTAGCAACGACTTATTCGTTGTTGGGGTTATTATACAAAGAAGTTACTATACTTTCCCAAAAAGTTCGCCTAAGTTACTAAACTTTCATTTTGTTCACTTAGGTTACTAAACTTATGAAACATAACATTTGGGGTTACTCAACTTTCAAGAATATACGTAAACATCATTGAACTTGTAAAAACATGACATTTATGTTACTTAACTTACCAAAAATTTACGTCCAGGTTGCTTGGATTAACATTGAAATTATGGGGGTGTATGTTTATCAAAAGTTCAGTAACCTAAGTGAACAAAATGAAAGTTGAGTAACTTAGGCGAACTTTTTGGGAAAGTATAGTAACTTCTTTGTCTATTAACCTTCGTTGTTGGGTCCAATTTCACCCGCTAAAGTAAATACACAGTAATATACAATGAGAAAAGTTCATTTGCATACTAGTTTCTCTTTACATACCAAGGGACAAATCATCACCTTCCATTTGGGTTTGATCTAATGGTGAAGATTAATCTAAGATTTAAACTTCATAAACCTAATTTATACTAACTATATAAAGTTTTTTATTTTTTTATTTTTTCTGTTTGCCTCATTTTTTACACACACTTTGTGTGTGTTATTCTCTCGATCTGTTCCCTCCAAAAATCAGTTACATCTAAATCATCATCATCACCACCACCAATCTCCGGTCATCCTCATCGGAAATTCTCTCGTTTCAACAAGATTCAAAAATCCCCAAAAATTAGGGCTTATTCACACACCGCTAATCTCATAAGCTCAAGCGTTTACAGATCTAAAATTAGTGACAATTCATCATGTTTTGGCATCTTAATGCTCTATCTGCTTCTTCACCCGTATGTTTTCGGTCATAGATTCGTGAATTACTGTTGGTGTTGGTATTCAGATATGGAGTGTTTGGATTATGGATTTGTAGGATGTTATAGGTATAATTAAGGTGTTGTTAGTTACGAATTATGATTACTGATGAGTTAGTTTAGATATTTGTAAAGTTCGCAAAATACGAAAGAATTTTGCTGAAAGTTAATATGTCCTAAGATATATGCAAGAAGCTCCGATCTTGATTGTTAGCCGTCGAGCTCGAGCTTGGCAGTACTCGACTCCACTTGGCTCATTTACATTTTTTTGTCTAATTTATCATGTGGGTAAACTATACATAAGGTCGTAAATGGTAATATAGATAAAAATCTAATATTTGTTTAAAATCTAATGTTATACTTTATGCTTAACATGTGGCTCATTTACCTTTGTCTAATTTATGTCTAATTTATCATGTGGCATCATTATGTCTAATTTATCATGTGCCTCATTTACCTTCGTGAATTGCATAGTCTTTTGAGGTAATACTTTCATCTTCATATTTGATAAAAACCTAATGTATACTTTATGTTTTACAAAGTTCATGAATTTTTAATACTGATATGTTATATGACATATCAGTACATATTTGTGTCATTAATGTTATATACTTTCAGTACATCTTTGTGACAGTAATACTGATATGTTGTATACTTCCATCTTCATATGTTATACAGTTGAGGGGACTAAGCAGTAGCAAACACATCAAAGTCGATGAATAAGTTACGTGTAACGAGCATGTATTTAGAACAGTTTCAGGAAGAGTCTGTTGTTTTTCAGCTTTGTGCGTGCTACCTGTGAAACATGATTATAAGATCACGCAAAAAGGGTATACACTTTTACATCGTGATAAGTATAATCTAGTAATTAGTGGATGTCTGGATTTGCATTTTTAAGGAAGTTATTATTATTCAAAAGTATACTCTACTGGTCTACCCTTTGCCAAATTCAGTACTGAAAATTATTAGTAGAAAATGTACCCAAACACAAGTTTATGGTCAGTTTATTGTAGTAGTGTTACGTGTTTCTGATATAGGCCTGCTTCTTCTGAGATTTTCAGGTATCTTCCGTAAACATCATGAATATATTTAACTAGTGAAAATGTATCCAAGTATCTATGTATCTTAATGTGACTAAGAACTTGTTGTGTTCGCTGATATAGGCTGCTAGTATCATACCTATATGAGAGGGGTTGGCGATCGGCTTTTACAATATGGGGTTTCCTAGGCCCAGAACGACAGGTGATATGTCTTTAACATTTAAGAGATGTGGCAATTTTGACCCGTTTATCGCTAAAACGGATGCAACTTCTACAACATCTGCACTGGAAAAGATCTTGTCAAGAAATGGCTCTGTTGTGCTTTATGTAAGCTATAGAAAGTATTTGACTTTTTAAAATGTCATTTACCTGATAATATCTCATGACGATGTAGTGTTCCTTTCACTTATAGATGGCACATGGTGGAACTAACTTTGGATTTTATAACGGTGCAAGACTACCTTGTTGATCTCACATCTTATGATTATGTGAGGAGCCTCTGTAATAATTTATTTCTTGCAGTTTTTGTTGTATATACTTGTTATAAATTTACATTTTCTGTTACTTTTTGTAGGACGCTCCTATTAGTAAGTCTGGTGATGTGGATGGGGCAAAGTTCAAAGGTAATATTTTACGATAACTAAAATGGGACAGACAAAAGAGTAAGTTGGTGTGTTATGCTAAAATCCATGCTTTTTTCAGCATTGAGGGCGGTTATAGCCAAATACAGTACATCTACTCTACCTCCAGTTCCTCTGAACAATGAAAAAACAGGATATGGTCGTATCAAATTAGAAAAAACAGCGTCATTTTTTGATGCATTAGACAGTGACTTGTCAACAGAAGCTATTGAATCCGAAAACTCAATCTCAGTGGAGGCTGCAGGCCAGGTATATGTGCTGATCTCATAGACCACTTATTTTATTTCATCACGTCGACGTTTTTAAACTAATTATTACGTGGAAATACCCTTATTTCCAGATGTTTAGATTTTTATTATATGCTTCAGAATACACATCTAAGGGCAATGGGAACACTTTTTCTATACCAAAGGTAAGTTTGTGAATGATCTTTACGGTAATTCAAAAGGGCTAAAATTTGACCTGACTAAATCACCCGTCTTGACCCGGACCCATTAGCCAACCCACCATTTGCGGCACCTAGAATAATCCTTATAATATGGTATGTTGCGCTTATATTTTTTTTCCAGATGCATGACAGAGCCCAAGTGTATGTTACATGCCTTTCTGAAGATAAGAGAGCATAACCTGAATATATTGGCACAATCGATAGATGGTCAAATAAGCATGTTAATCTTCCTAACGCTGAATGTGCTTCTAGTAGTAGATTGTTAATTCTGGTAAGAATAATGTCTATTGCCACATGCCATTAGTATCTAGTTTATTGACTAAAACCTGATTATAAGATTATTTTTTCTTTTATCAACACTAATTATAATGTTAGTCAATTGTACTTTGTATGCTATTGATTTTTGCGTTTTTCAAACAGTGCTAACACTTTCCCTTTTTATAGGTTGAAAACACCATATAAGTGCTATAACGCAACGTATACGATAAGTTGAAAGAAATAATGTTTTGTATATTTCATTGCTTTGTATCACTTATGTGATTTCTATTTTTTTTATTTTTCAGGTACAAGATGGTTTTTGTGCCTTTCACCGCAATAGAAAACCAAAGGAAATATGTTTTATGGTTGGTTTATGGTTGCTTAAGAATGAAACTTTGCTCAAACGTTTTATGTTTTTTTTGGAATTTTTATATGTGATCAATGTTATTTATCACTTGTGATATCATACTGTTAGTACGAATAAAAGTGTTAAGGCTCTTTTAAGCGAATTCTTATTTTGCTCAAAAGCAATGATAAACTAAGGCAACACTTGTTTGATATTAAGGATACGTCGAGTTTTTATTTTCATAGTTTGCTTCCTTTTTATTCATTTTGTTATTTGTAAGTGACACTTATTTATCACTTGTGATATCACTGTATCAAAAGTGAAAAGTATTTAAATTGTCTGGCTTGGTCACTTTAGAGTAATATCTCAGGTGATAGTGATAGAATGTAAAATTCGTCACTGTAGAATAATATCTCAGGTGATAAAGTAATAAAATGTGAAATTAATTATGGTATTCTACAAATGAGTAATATCACAAATGATAAATCAATAAAAAAAGACATCATTCATGTCTAGTGTTATATATTGAGATAATCCAAAAGCATCTAAGGATGCATCATGTGTGGTTATATTGCTTTAACTCACGTGGTATTGATAAGTGACATTTATTTATCTCTTGTGATATACCACTATAAGGAAGATGAAGAGTATTTAAATTGTTGTTTTTATTTAGTTAAGAGTAATATCACAGGTGATAAAGCAATAAAATGTAACACTAATTCTGGTATTCTACATATAAGTAATATCATTGGTGATAATGTAACACTAATCCAAATATTCTACATATGAGTAATATTACTGGTGATAAATTTATCTATCTTGCCACTAATATTTATTTATACATCCTCCATGAGTGGTCTATCTTCAAGTCCTGAAACCACATTTGTTTAACTATATTTGTAATATTGTGACATGTATGCAGAAAGCGTCCTTAAATCCATGTGGCGTGGAGTATCTCACGTATGATATTTCATTGTTATTTATATTTTTTTATATATTATCAACTATGTGATTATATGTACCAAAGTTTTGTTATTTTATGTAGCTATAAATAAGTTGGTTGTTCATTTATCTAGCTTGCTATTCTCATGCACAAGTATCACCAAATAGGAAATGGTTTGCCATCGAAGTAGTAATTACACTTCGGAACGAAGGGTGTCCAAGGTCCTTTGGTTCAAACATGAAGGTTTGCGTCGGGTCCTAGTGCGCGCAGCCCGCACGCAAGGAGGGTTTGGTTGGCTGCCCAACATGGTTCGTCCGGTTGGTTTCAAAGTGCCCAAAAGGGTGCGTTCATCGCATGGCAGCAGTCCGCTAGTACGAGACCACTAGGGCCACGCCACTTGTCACCGTGCAGCAGCAACAGTGGCAGCATACCCACTGTCGCACGTTGCGCAAGCAGCTGGGCAATATTGGCAGCAGCCGACTGTGGCATGCTAGCATTGACATGGTCGACGTGGCTCGAATGTCAAATAGGTCGGGGTAGGATTGGCTAACCAACGTGCAACCCCCTTAGCTCTCTTCTTTGTGGTGCTGTCAACATGATGAGGCACGACCACGGACGAGGCAGCAGCCCCTCGTCGCACATTACTTAGGTGGTCGAGTTTGGTTTGGTCATGGTCACAACATAAATATTCAACACGTAAGTTTTGTTCTACTCGCCCCTAGTGCTAACGTTTTATAATACGAACAAGTGTCGAGTTTTACTGTCTCTAAAAGTTGGTCGTATAGTTCTTGTTTGTCTAGTTTTAAGTCCATCGTTTACGTGCTTCAAATTCATGCATAGATGAAAAAAGTTTTGACATGCGTCGTTTACAAGGACCTTGCATGGGTTTTGCACCAAGCATGTCGTGTGTTACAACCAAGTGTAAAAGTCGTATATGATAAATTTGAAGCTACAAGAATGACTACGTGGACTCCAAGTTTTGCTAGGCCAATGCGAAAGATAACGGTAGTAAGGAAGCTTGACCAACCCTGGTTAATTCTTCCTTTAAACCCAACGTTCAATAGCTAAAAACTCTACTCGAACCTTACTTTTCTTGTTTGATCTTTGTCGCAGTTGAGGGTGCTACTAGAATGTGAATGAGAATAGGCGTCTATTTATAATACATGTTATAGTTCGTGCATTTACTGAAAACTTTCAAAACTTCTCGTGAATGTTTATTATTCACTCACTATTGAGCATAGTTGTATAGTATAACTATTGATAGCGAATCTCCCTATTTGTGAAATGAAGTTGCAGGTGAAGAGATATTGGCATGTTGTGAAGACTTTTGAAAGACAAATTTGTTAGGACATTAGGTGTAAGGAATATAATGATAATGTTTGTTTGCCTATTTTGAATTTCTCCACTGATTGTCGTAGATATACATTTATGTATTAAAGTTTTGAGGTGAATGAAATGTCAAGTTATAATATTTATTTAGGAGAATTTAAATATTGTCACACGTATGGACGGGTTCACAGAATAATATTGGTGTGTAACTTTGTTTCACAGGGCGTGAAAACTATGATTTTATTGCTACGCGTTTTCTAAAATACCCTTTTAGATCCGAAAGCAAAATGATGATTTATACGCGCTATTAAAACTCTCAATAGCGTAAAATATTATATGTCGCTTGAAGGATAACTTTTTATTGGAAAGTAACGGCAAATTTGCAAAGGCTCGTGGTACATACTCTTACATAAAATGAAAAGGAGTTCTAAATTTTTCCGAGGTGCTACAATTTGCGGCACCTAGAATAATCCTTATAATATGGTATGTTGCGATTATATTTTTTTTCTAGGTGCATGACAGAGCCCAGTTGTATGTTACATGCCTTTCTGAAGATAATAGAGCACAACCTGAATATATTGGCACAATCGATAGATGGTCAAATAAGCATGTTAATCTTCCTAACGCTGAATGTGCTTCCAGTAGTAGATTGTTAATTCTGGTAAGAATAATGTCTATTGCCACATGCCATTAGTATCTAGTTTATTGACTAAAACCTTATTATAAGATTATTTTGTCTTTTATCAACACTAATTATAATGTTAGTCAATTGTACTTTGTATGCTATTGATTTTTGCGTTTTTCAAAAAGTGCTAACACCTTCCCTTTTTATAGGTTGAAAACACCATATAAGTGCTATAACGCAACGTATACGATTAGTTGAGAGAAATAATGTTTTGTATATTTCATTGCTTTGTATCACTTATGTGATTTCTATTTTTTTATATTTTTCAGGTACAAGATGGTTTTTGTGCCTTTCACCGCAATAGACAACCAAAGGAAAGGTGTTTTATTGTTGGTTTATGGTTGCTTAAGAATGAAACTTTGCTCAAACGTTTTATGTTTATTTTTTGGAATTGTTATATGTGATCAATGTTATTTATCACTTGTGATATCATACCGTTAGTAGGAATAAAAGTGTTAAGGCTCTTTTAACCGAATTCTTATTTTGCTCAAAAGCAATGATAAACTAAGGCAACACTTGTTTGATATTGAGAATATATCGAGTTTTTATTTTCATAGTTTGCTTTCTTTTTCTTCATTTTGTTATTTGTAAGTGACACTTATTTATCACTTGTGATATCACTGTATCAAAAGTGAAAAGTATTTAAATTGTCTGGCTTGGTCACTTTAGAGTAATATCTCAGGTGATAGTGATAGAATGTAAAATTCGTCACTGTAGAATAATATCTCAGGTGATAAAGTAATAAAATGTGAAATTAATTATGGTATTCTACAAATGAGTAATATCACAAATGATAAATCAATAAAAAAAGACATCATTCATGTCTAGTGTTATATATTGAGATAATCCAAAAGCATCTAAGGATGCATCATGTGTGGTTATATTGCTTTAACTCACGTGGTATTGATAAGTGACATTTATTTATCTCTTGTGATATACCACTATAAGGAAGATGAAGAGTATTTAAATTGTTGTTTTTATTTAGTTAAGAGTAATATCACAGGTGATAAAGCAATAAAATGTAACGCACAATTGTCCAACTGTTTGAAATATTGGCACAACGACTGGGTTTTCTTCAAACCTACGAGCTCACCAACATTTTTGTTGGCCTTTTCGAGTATCATTTTCAGGTGAATTTAATGATCAGTAAGGTTGTGATGCAAGCTAGCAGACTTTAAGAGTATCCGGTATGGATCATGTATTGAGAGGTCTTGCATTTGGTTTTTGTTGTGACTTAGTACTTTGAGGTTTTGGTTCAAGACTAGTATAACAATTGGCGACTATTTGATGTGTTCTTGTTGGGACTTTACTCAAGTCTGTACTTGAGGTGGAAGATCATCATGACATTTTTCATAAATGCATTTTAGTTTTCTCTATTTTGTATCTTGTGTTATGATTGATCATTCTTCATCGCATACCTGTGTTTCCGCTTATGTCGGGGTGTGACAGTTACGTATAAGTGTATTGGTGCGTTTTGAAACTTTTCTGCCCAATGAACACATTCGATCACGGGGGTTATATAAGAACTGAATGTGGAACAAATGGGGAGAAAGATCGGATGAGCACATTCAATCCTGTTTCTTTAATTTATTTCTCTAATTTTATGCAAGATCAACTTATGGCAAAAAGAAATTACTCGCCAGGGAGATTTTCTTTTGAAACTTGCTTTTAAATTGTATTTAAAGCAGTTGGGTGTTATAATTGTATTTGCCTTAAATATTCAATATTGTAGAAATCATGTTGATAACCATTAGCTACAATTAAAATTATTCTAAAAATTAGTGTCACAACAAATAATATCATAAATAATGGGAATGCTAATGGATACCATAACCCTACGTAAATCATATTTGGCTCAACTCTAATCTATATAAATAAGAGAAAAGTGCAAATATGCTCCCTGTGGTTTGCAAAAATTGCAGACTTACTCCCCAACTTCACGAAAGTGCAGGTGGCCTCCCCAGTTTGAAACTTTCATTGCACACGTGCTCCGTGCCAGGGAGCACGAATGCAATCGGAATTGAAACTTCCATTGCACTCGTGCTCCCTGCCAGGGAGCATGAATGTGACACAAGTTTCGTTTTGAGGAGGCCATCTGCACTTTCGTAAAGTTGGGGAGCAAATCTGCAAATTTGGGAAACCACAGGGAGCATATTTGCAGATTTCTCTATAAATAAAGTCCAACAACTTTCTTTAGCACTAACTGAAAAATCTCAAGAATAAAAAAACATGTCTTTCAAAAGCTTCACCGAAAGAACCTAACTATTTTCACGTAAAACATCGTTTTGTTATTTTCAGAATCTATAAACGATCTCAAAAGAAAATGCTGGGTGTGTATGACGAAGTCAACAGACTAACTAAGGAGATCGATGATAAGGAAAAACTTGTTATCATGTTTGTAAAAAATGCGTTAATTTTTGTGTATCTTTTGTTAATAGTCTATACGGCCCATGGCCTTCTTTTTATTTGTATGTAACTAGGTTAGGCCCATTACGCATACTATATATGTATCCTATTGTATTCATCTCAATCAATATAAATGAATACACATTTACATGGTATCAGGCCTTCACCATGTATCAAGGGATCAGGGCCTCACACAGGTGGAAGGGGGGTGGTGGGGAGGGGCTGCGCATCGCTCGGCGAGTCTCGCCGCTACGCCAACTCTTGCCATCAAGAAGCCGGTCGATCTCGTGTACGTAATAACACATGGCGGATACAGTGATAGTGCGTTAAAAAACTTACATCACATCTCCACGACCGCGAGAGTCGGCGAGTATACAACCAAGGGAAACGATGGCAGTCTACACACGCGGAGGGGTGGTATGGCGCGTTGGCGCCCGTGTAGGGCAGTGCATAGGGCGACCTGCAGTCTTCTGCCTCATAAACATTCGGGTGAGGTAGCGACACAGGTCTACACGATGATTACTGACTCGGTGAGTCATTCACAGCATGCATAGGAGTCGCTAGGTAGAGTCGTCCACGTGAGAAGCAAATTATATGACGGCAAATCGAACTACTCCACACGGAGTTACTTTTTCAAAGGGCACTGCAGCAACTTTAACGTGCTAAACCACATCGATGGATCGACGTCCATATCTGATCCACCAACTGACGAATGGATCACGGCTGACTCCATCATAAAATCATGGATCTTTCTTACCCTTTCTCCAACGCTTCGGAAAAGGATGATCAATCACCAACCCTGCTTCGGCTAAAGCCGCTGGGACACCATTGAAACCATCTTCACATGAAAACAAAGGACACGTACCGTTGCTTTAAAAGGGTGAACTAACTGTCATACAAAAGGCGACGACACACCCAGACGCCTACTCTCCAAGATTGGATTCCATTACACTCTTCTTTACCAGACCTGGCTCGACCATGGATGATACGATATTGTCACCTATGCCATCAACGGCCTAAGTGAAAAATACAGAAGCCTTGCTCAAATAATTTCTCACAAAGATCCCTTTCCTGACCTAGCAACTGTTCGCACCATGGTCACGACTAAGGAGATGCGTCTCCGGTCTAAGCAACTGATACTCTTTAGCTCTACTACATCAAGCTCACCACAAGTGCTTCTTGCTACATCCTAACCACGGATTCAAGACAACCGCAACAATCGTGATTGCGATGCCCGTAATAAGAACAAGACCGAGATCTGCCGCAACTTTGGCCGAGGTTATTGCCGCTGGGGGACGAATTGTCGTTCATTTCCATGCCTCCCAAAAGCACCAACAACCCTCCCGAACTCATCTCAACAAAATACTCGGCGCTCATGCAACGCAAGGCCATGGAGACACACTGATCTTAATTCAGCCCAGCCAACAACACCTTCTATCCCTCATTCAGGCCCAACAAAACCTATTGGCCCAGTATGGCTTATCCATTTCGCAGGGTCAGCAACCAGTTCAACATAACAACACAATGGGCTTAAGGCCTAATGCCCCTCCAGGATTTCAGCAAACACAACCACACCAGCCCACGTTCAGGTTCAATGGCCACAAGGCAAGCCCTCTACTCGGACTGCTGTACAAACAATTCTGCCTCCTCGGGTTCGACTAGTCAAGAGACACAACTGCCACATGCTTTTAATACTTTGACCTTACAGGATCCGGCTAACTCAAATTGGAACATGGATACTGGTGCGTCATCTCACCTTAACTCTTCAGTTAATAATCTTAGTACTATTTTTAATTCTCGCATATATCCATCTGTTCTTGTTGGTGACGGGAAATCTATTCCTGTCACCAACACGGGCCAAGCACCAACCAACTCCCTACCGTACACTTCTCTTATATAATGTTCTCATACACCCAATTATGTCAAAAAACTTAATTTCTGTATTCAATTCGTTCGTGAAAAAAAATGTACAAATGAATTTGCCGAGTATGGTTTTCATGTAAAGGATTTCTGGATCGTCAAATTCTCTTAGATGTGACAGACGGGTGACCTTTATCCAGTCACTCTCCGACGTACCCTCAAGCATTTTCTGAGTTTGGACAACAAACGTGGCACCAACTGACTGGGTCATCCGGGAAGGAAGTGCTACGTTCGTTAGTTTCAAATAATTTTAATTTCTTGTAATAAGACACAGTCTTATCTCTGTGCTTTGCCATGCTTGCAACACGTGAGGCTTCCGTTCTCACTTTCAGAACATTGTTAAGGCTTTCCTTTTGAATTATCCATTCTGATTTAATGGACATCTCCTCTACTAGTGTTGTCGGTATTGAAATATTATGTCTTGTTCTGATCATTTCTTCACATTACTATGGGTGTACCATTTTCGACATAAGTCGGATGTGTTGTCTAAATTATTCAATTTCGAGCTTATGTTAAACCTTTTTAACTGTGAAATTAAATCTTTGCAATGTGTATCATGGAGGTGAGTTTGACAATACTGCCTTTCACCAAACTATTTGTGACCAAAGGTATTTTTCCATTCGTTTCCTTGCTGTCCCAAGACATCACAACAAAATGGGAAAATCTGAACGAAATGAAACGCACCATCAACACATGATTCGTACTTTACCTTTTTCCAAAGCTCACCTGCCACTACATTTTTGGGTGAAGCTCTTCACATGGCCGCCTACCTCTTGAACATATTACCCTCCACTGCCATCACATGAAATACCTCACACCCTCGCCTTTTTAAACAACACCGAACATGCGGATCTTCGTGGTTTTGGTTGCCTTTGCTATCCTCAACTTCCCAACAAATCAACAAACTTGAACCACGGGCTACAACGCAATTTTTTCCCATGATATCTGCAAATCACGCAGATAGTCGATGCCTATAGACTAAAACACAGAACAAATTCATCTTATCCCGTCAGGTAACATTGATGAGACAGTTTTCCCATATGGATCTAAGACCCTCATGCCTCACCCTCGTAAACAAAATTTTGGACACTTCGCCCAACATCCAAAACATCACCACATCATATCCAAAACACACTTCTGCTCACCACTTCCCACCACCACTATAACATCTACGCTGCTCCACCCAGTCCACTACGAAGCCCACTCTAACTGGCTCACCAAACACATGAGTCTAGCCCACTTCCCCACTCACCAAACGTCCAGCCCACATCAAACGCATCCACTGAAACAACTATTCCTACACACAACCACAATAATCCCACCTCGACTCACCCCATGGTCACTCGCTTTCGTGTCGGTACTAATCGTCCCGAAAACATAATAAAATGTCCGAAAACGTGTGAAAACGAAAGAAAACGTGCGAAAACGGACGAATAGAGAAGAAAAAGTGTGGAGACATACGAAAACGTACGAAAGTGTGCGAAACATAAGAAAACGTGCAAGAACGTCTAAAAACGGACGAAAACGCGCGAAAACAGATGAAAACGCGCGAAAATGAACGAAAACGTGCGAAAATAGACGAAAATGCACGAAAGTGTACGAAAACGTGCAAAAACAGACAAAAACGCGCGAAAGCGCACGACAACGTGCGAAAGCGGACGAAAATGTACAAAAACGTAAAAAAAACGTAAAAACGTACAAACTGTCAAAAAAGTCAATTAATTGCAATTTGGGCAAGATTTGCCAACTGTACAAATAATGAAAGAGTGATTAGTGTGAGTTTTAGTAAATTTTCACTTTTGATCCCTTCGTGTTTTTTTTAATCTTAGATCTTGTCTTTTTAATCTAATGAAATGAATGGTCTAGATTAGTCGGGCTAAAACTTGTTCTCAAAATAACTTACCTCTATTAATTGTTATAAAACAAATTAACCCAATGCATGTTATGGTTTTACAAATACATAATCCTACAATAGCAAAATCTATAATTAACTCCAAACACTAAACGTAATAAAAAAATTAACACGTAGCTTACCTATGATTAGATGGCCTTGAAATCGGAAATTATGATCAATGAATCTAGGGTTCATTTGATCTTTACCAAAAAAATACAAAATACCTAAATCAGTCCATTAATCAATAAGAAGAGTAACTAATATAAACTATATTCGTTCATTGAAGAACATATACATGATTGTAGTTTTTATTGATCTTTTCTTTGAATGTCGTCATGGTTTTTTTGTGGGTGTCGACAAAGATATTGGTTTTTATAATTATTTGTATGCAATAGTATTTAGAATCAAATAAGAAATGTAACTCATATCACAACATTATCTGTTATTCATTAATTTGTTATTTACAAAATATTAAGAAAAGTTTTCTTTCTTCACATTAGACACTAATTTTTATTAAGTTACTCCCACCTTTTCTAAGTCTTTTTTTTATGTTTTTGACACTTATACTTTTATGTTTAATTTTCTTTATTTCATAATATCAAAACGTTTAGTGAATTTCTTTTGCTAATTTTGGAAATATTTTGGCTTTTTCAATTAAAAATATTAAAAAAAATACTGAAAATAATATAATAATTTCCTAATAAGGAATGATTTGATTTTTTTTTAATACGAATACCCCACTTGACATTTTCTTTTACTATATAAAAGATTTGCCTTAAATATTCAATATTGTAGAAATCATGTTGATAACCATTAGCTACAATTAAAATTATTCTAAAAATTAGTGTCACAACAAATAATATCATAAATAATGGGAATGCAAATGGATACCATAACCCTACGTATATCATATTTGGCTCACATCTAATCTATATAAATAAAGTCCAACAACTTTCTTTAGCACTAACTGAAAAATCTCAAGAATAAAAAAACATGTCTTTCAAAAGCTTCACCGAAAGAACCTAATTATTTTCACGAAAAACATCGTTTCGTTATTTTCAGAATCTATAAACGATCTCAAAAGAAAATGCAGGGTGCGTATGACGAAGTCAACAGACTAAATAAGGAGATCGATGATAAGGAAAAACTTGTTATCATGTTTGTCAAAAATGCTTCAATTTTTGTGTATCTTTATATACCACTTTTATTGGTATGTTTGTTTTCTCGAATTTAATAAAAAGTATTCAAATAATCTATGTGTTTGTGTGTCTTAGTAATTCGATCCATATATATTGTATTTGTGTTATTAGTAATTCAACTCACATACCTTGTTTTTGGCGGATTAGTTGATTTTAATCAGAAAGTTGTATTTTAATTCTTTCATTACTCATTTGCAACTCATTCACGTGTAACAAGCAACAAATTCAATCAGGTAATCATCGTCGACCAATTATTCATATGTGTATGTCAATCATAATTGATCGCACTTTTCGTTTGTGTTTCTTCGAGATGAAAAAAGATTGGCTAGATGTAGAAGCTACAAGCGTAGATACAGTTAGACATATGACATTCAAATAATAGAACATATTTATTTAATATATTAAAGTATACAAATTTATAGCTAATCTAGACATTTTAAAGGGTGGTAAATAGTCGAGGGACTTAGAGTAGTATTATATCAAAGTGGGTAAGGAAATTGATAGGCTAGGGATTGAGTTCACATCTTCCTTTGGTAGGAAGTTGGGGAACGGTGAAAGTATATGTTTTTGGTTTGATAAATAGATTGAGAATTGTAAGTTATGTGACAGGTTTCCTAGATTGTTTAAGTTTGAGAGAAATAAGAAAGTTCATGTTAGTGATAGGGGTTGTTGGGATCATATTGGGTGGGATTGGTGTTGAAATTGGGTCGGAAATCTTAGAGGGAGATCATTAGGTGAGTTGGCAGATTGTATTAGCTTAGTGAGGGATAAAGTTCCAACTCGAGATGGTACTGATTCGTGGCAATGGATGCTGGAAGATGGTGGTTTTACAGTCAAGGTACTTAAAGCAATGGTGGATGAAAAGATTTTTAGTCCGAGGTCTCAAGTAGAAGAAACAAAGTGGTGCAAGATTGTTGCTCGGAAAGTAAATGTTTTTATGTAGAGGTTTAAATGTGGTCGGATTCCGATTAGGACTCTTCTTGATAATATTGGTATGGATCTTCATTCTACTTTATGTCCTCATTATGAGGAAGCTATTGAGACAATAGATCATAGTATGGTTCGGTGCAAGATTGTTTCATTAGTTTGATCAAGTATCTGCGCTTGGTGGAATATAGGATCTTTTGTTGGTTCTTCTGTTCAAGATGTTTTCGTTTTGGTGAGCTTTGGGTCGTCTAAATTACGTTTGTATTGGGAAGCGGTCATTTGGACTTCGCTCTATAAACTCGAAATAATAAATTTTTTCGGGATAAAGAGATGTCGGCTGCTGATTTGGTGTTCGAGATTCAACTTACATTTTTCTCTTGGGTTTCGTACAGGTGCAACAGTCTCGAGTACAACTGGGTCGATTGGTGTAATGGGCCTCCATCTTTGATCTAAAGTTATGTTCGTGTTCCTCTGCTTTTCTTTCTTTTAGTTTTTGCTTTTGTATTTTTAGTGTTTGCATCTTTTTTTGGGTCCACTACATTTAATCATCTTATTGATAAAGTGGATGCCATTTGTTTGTTTTGGTTGTGGTTTTCGCTCAGTAATATATTGTCTTTCAAAAAAAACTTTAAAAAAATATATACATATCTTTTACACACGACACAACAATATATATCTATATATATATATAGGATATATAGAGAAGGTTATAAAATAAAAATGAACCAATATCCGTGAGAAGGATAAAAAAGAAAAAAATTAATAAAAAAGTTCTCGAAAAATTCTAAAAAAATTCCATAAAATCAGGTATGTTGGTGCATAAAACTTTTGAAAAAGAAGTTTTCTAATTTGAGTCTTTATTACGTTTGTTAATGACAAAAAAATAAATTTTTGATTCACAACAAAAATTTTTGATGCATTACAAAATTTTCAACTTGTTATAGCTTGATGCGTAATCAATAAAATTTTGATGAAAAAGTCAAAAGAAGTTGGTACAAAAAACGAATTTTTTGATGCAAAAAAAAGCGATTTAAATGCGCAACAGACGGTTTTTTTTCATAATTTTGTTTTTTCGGCAAAACTATCTACTTTTAGAAAAACTTCGTTTCTCAACAATTTTTTTATGGCACCAATATGCGCGAGTGTGGATATTTTTCAGAAAATTTTTAAAAAATTTTTTCAAAAAAAAATCTTTTTATCCTTCTCACGGATATTTGTTTTTTATTTGATCTTTATCCTATATATATATATATATATATAATATATATATATATATATATCATAAAAATGAGTTAATGCGAAAATAATGTTTTCACGACGGATAGAAATGCAAATTTGCCTTGGTAAATTACATTATTACATGTGAAATATCTATCCATGTCGATGACCAAAGTGGTAAACGAGAAAAAGAAAAATTCTAGATATGATCAAATCGAAGATGTGGATGCATGTGGTCTTACATTAATCTGGCCATAGAAACTCGTAGCACGTCTCTACACGTATAAGTTTCTCTCATTATTTCGTATTTTTTTAAAAAGATAAACCACTACGTTAAGGAAATAAAATGCGTAAACATTGACACGTTAGATATTTTCCCACCCTATATATATTCTCAAAAGTCCATGCTTCATATGATACCAAACTACCAAATCATATTCACAAAAACATATTTCCACCTTAATTAAGATATAAGTGATCAAACTTAAAGATGCATAGACCAGGACACCACCATGCACCACCACCGCCACCACATCACCACCATCACCCACCGCCACCGCCGCATCATCACCACCACCCTCCTCCTCCACCACCTGTCCATCACCACCATCCACCACCACCACCTCCTCATGTTCATCATCACTATCCACCACCACCTCCTATTCATCATCACCCTCCACCACCAGTTCACCACATTCACCACCACCCTCCTCCACCGCCACCCCATAGACCACATCCACACCACCACTATTGAAGCTAGCTAGATAAAATATTTTCTATATATGTTGTAACTTATGTATGTTTACACTTGTTAATGTGTATGTTCCTTTTATGGATTTCAGTGATCTTGTTTAATGATCATATGTAACGAATAATATTTCATGTTAAATTAAGAATTTTACAGTTACGTGCTCATCTTTCTATATTTGTCATGCGTTTGTCTTAAACTTATCTTCGTATAGTAATACCGTGTCTGCAAAAATCGCTAGAGCGGATGGTACCGTCTAATGATTAATGGGTTAGGTGATGGTTAATTAGGGATTAATCATATTGGAATTTTTATATATATCCGGGGCGGAGCTAGGAATTTGCGTTAAAGAGGGTTGTAAATAATTTCAATAATAACATTTTTAGCGGGTTGAACGGTTTAACTATCCAGACCGCATATAAAATTACAATTAAGTCTTTACGTAATTATATATAACTTTATATCATCAATAAAATATGTCAAATCAATAAACAATTTAAATCATTAATAAAATTCTATATTGTCAACAAACTTTTAGGTAAGTATACAGCTTTGCTAAATCAGTAAATTCTTGATCATCCTTTTACTTTTAACAACTATTCCTCAAACATAAAAACGTTTTTTTCTAAATCGTATGAACGATAGAAAAAAGTGTTTTATAATTATAAAAGACGACCTCGAAACAAATTTCACCTACACGTAAAATAGTAATATGAATTAAATTGAGACGAAGGTAGTATGCATATAAATGATAAACATCCAACAATAAGTAGATCGGCGTGTGCTTAACTACTTTTAAAGTACAAAAGTACTTTGAAATAAGCATCATGAACATCCGTTGTGACAAAAGAGTTGGCAGTGTCGTTAGCGTTTGAGTCCATTGTATTGGACTAACTTTGTACTTGGCTTGATGCCTCGATACCTTAACGACCGTTTATGTATATATTCTTGCTACCTTGGTGAAAATTCTAAGCAGCGTAGCTTAGAAAATATACATCAATATTGTAATAGATAAAATATGTTTGATATAATAAAACTCAAATAGCTCAGCAATGTCTATTAAAGCTCAAGTCAATCTTTAACACATGATATTCGACTAGTAGGGAACCCGCGCTTCGCGGCGGGATGTTACATTGCGACATTTTATATCGATTTCAAACTTAAAAGTATACAAAATTTATTATATTTTATTTTCATGACGTTATAATGACAAATTGTGAAAAAAAGTATAATAGTTAAACACTATAAACTTGCAATTGCTAATGTATTGGTCCAAAAATATTGGTTTAGATTATTTAGTTACAAGGGTTATTGAACTGGGCTTTCTTTACTAATACAATGGAATGGGCTGATATTTTGACCCATTATTTCTGTTTGGACAGAAAATCCATCAGCAACTAACACATCAGAAACCGAATAATAAGCAAATTGAATGATTCATAAACGAAAATATAAATATTTATATCAGAACAAAATCAAAAACATGAAAAGTAGTTACATCATTATTACTACAATTGAAGAGAATACAAATAAACTGATAGCATTTAACATAAATAAATGGCCGTATATAACTTTGGGCCTGAGCCCATCTTGCATCCGTCAGTCATCAACATTTAATCGTAGATTGGTGTCTGGTTCATAAAATGTGAACTTACTTTTCCTGCTAATGATTTTTGTTCTGATGTAAATATTTATATTCTGATGTTTTACTTGCTGATGGACTTTCGGCCCAAAGAAATATAATGGGTCAAAATGTCAGCCCATTTCATTGTTAAACGTGATTTCATTACCGAAATCACGAATACACTATAAACTTTTACTTTTCAACATCTTTACACTTAGTAAAGTTGCAAAGACCACATACACGGCAAAATAAAATACACAAATGAAAATTACATTAAGCGGAAACAGCATTATAATGCACAAATATATAGTTTGAATTGCAAATCAGAAACAAATGCTTCAATATGGATGAAAAAAACACGTTTAATATATAATAGGGAACCTGCGCTTCGCGGGATTTTCTACAACAACATTTGTATATTCGCACTTAATGGAATAGCAATAAATGTTAGATATGAGTAGTCACTTCAAAAACTAAATTCCTAACAATCTAAGAGACATAAATAAGAATGTGCTGGAACATTTGCATATAAATCATCATACATAAATAACATTTGCAAATAAATAAGATTGTACTGGAACATTTGCATTTGTTAAATAGATTAGTTATGACGATGCTCATGCATAATAGTATGTCCATATCTTGCTGGTGCTGATGATTAACGTTTTGAAGTACTTGCTGATAACGGAAGTTAAAGGTTTATGGCTCATGCTTAAAATTTGATGATGCTGTTGACGTAGGCTTCCAATATAAACTATAAGGGTCCGTTTAGTTTGTTAAGAGATTTGGATATAGATTTGGAGTAGTTATTAAGAAAAAATGTAACAAAGAGAAAATGTATGATTGTCAGCCCAATCCTTTGAGCCTACATACACTTACCAAACATCAGATTTGAGTGTGAAAGTCAGAAAGCCATACCAAGACACCCTAATTTTGATACTCCATTATACATAAATAGGAAATATATTTTCTGATGTAAATATATAAATTTGTGTTTATGAAGCATTCATTTTGAATCTTATTCAGATTATGATGTTTTACTTGCTGATGGAATATCGGCCCAAACAGAAATAATGGGTCCAAATGTCAGACCATTTCATTATAATTTATAAAAAAGGCCCATTTCAATAACCCTAATAGTTTCTATATAATACACTAACATATCATAATCTTTATTTTTTTCATATCTAATAAGAACACACAAGAACTCTTTACAAATACAATCAAATGGCAAATAACATTGATTTCAAACTCAAGATGATCGATCAAGTAAAGCATGAAGCCAACAGGGAAACGGAAATACAAACATCTCTCGCCAACATCATTGAAGAAATCATTAAGAATTCAAAAGGAAGACAGACAATCATCGAGACTCTTGAGAAAGTAGAAGACTCAGATCTGAGTAGCAAAGCAAAAGCCTTCCTCATCAATGTTCATCAAGAAGAATTGAAAACCCTTGAACTTCCGTTGGAGATCATGAAAGACATATCAGAACATTTGAATCTGAAACATATTTTCTGTGAACATATGAAGAATATGTGATATATGGAATGTATCTAATAATTATTGAGTTTGATCGATATAATTATTAGTCGTTATGTCTTTTGTTTATTCAATATGTTACTTTTAATCTTCATGAATTATGTATTATGTTTGAAGTATGGAATGATTATAATTTGAATATGTTATTTTACCTAATTATGTTATAATTATTAACCTTTTGTAAAATAATAATAAAAAACTTGTTAATAATAAATATTTAAATTATGGAATGAGTATAATATAATAAAAAATTTGAGAAAAACTTTTTAATAACATTTAGAAAATGCAAAATATATATAACTTATATAATATATAATTAAAATGTAAATGAAAACATAATACAAATTTTATTAAATAATTTTTACCATTCCAATAACTTATTAAATGAATTGTTTGATGTCATAATATATCAAATTGTACAATTGCATTAAAAAGTAAGACAAAACGACAATCATCATATCGTATCTACCACCGTAATAAATAATTAACAGGGAAATTGTAATTTTAATTCATTAAAACTATACAATTAATACCACGTGTCAAACGGATGTAAATAAAAACCACCCATATTCCTTTCACGACCAGTATATATATTTCTCACACACTACATCATAAACTAACAAATATTTGAAAAAAACCCTAAATTACTGCTATAAAATTGTTAAAACACAATGGCTCTAAAGAACCTACTTATAAATCAACTTAACGTTGAGATCATATGATGGCAATCAAACGTATAACCACCCTTCTGAAAGAATTGTTGGCAGATGGAGATGCGAGAGATAAAGAAATTGAAGAAATCAAAAAGTTACCACATTCCATACTTCATCAGTATTCAATCCTATACCTTGTTCTGGTAAACGAAAAAGACTGTGAAAAGATGAAGTTACTGGAAGATACGCTGGTCAAGATCAGGGCACTTGTGATGCAGAAAATGGATATGCTCGAAGAAATAATACAAATGTGAATAAGATTATGGTGAATTTTTTTTTGATGTTAACCTTAACCATGTGTAACCGAGTAAGATTAATCTTGATGCTTAATGACTTTGATAAATTTACTCTTGTTTTTGTAATCATAAGAAACAAAATGTCATGTGTAAGTTTAATCGATTTTAATGGATGAATATCAATGGTGATGTTTAATCCCTGCCATGCATTTGACTACATCAAAGACAAAAGTTAATAAAACGTAATCATAATATTATGCATAATCAGAAGATATAAGCAATTCCATCAGAAAAGAGTTAAACTACATGTATCACCTATATTCATTGCTATTACCATCCTTCTACTGCCTCCATGCAACAAACTATATCCCTAGTTAATTTAAATAATTAATTATATATACACTCCATAGCTTTATATAAACCAGCAACACATATTCATGATTCGCATTGTAATCAAAACGTTACAGATTTACAAAACAAACAAAACATGGCATCAAACTCACTTTAAGTACTAACTCATACTGTTAGAAATACGTAAAGAAACTTGTAGGTCAAGCCCTAGATAGATCTTCCAGCCTGTTAAGGTTGTAGAGTACTTATGTAATCACAAGCAACTCTAACAGAGACTCTAACAAATTAAAAACTCTAACAGTGGGACTCTAAAAACAAATCTTAATAACAAAAATATTTGTTTACGGCGGGAATACAATACAACTGAGTTTAAAAGAAGATAAAAGAATTAATCAAATAAAACAATTGATTTCCTCTTTGGATTCTTTTTTCTTGTAAACAAATATAAAAGTTGTTTTTATTTAGATTCGGGTCTTTACTCTTCATCTATTGGACAGTTTGGTTTCTTAAATACTACTGGCAAAACCCTAAAAACAACACTCTTACCTTTGGATCTCGCTAAAGAGATAAAAGTATTACTACAATCTTTTTCCTGAGGGATATACTCTCATGCGCCTTTTCCTGTTTCACTAACGAAAATCTTCTACTTATTTTATTTCTCGGAGTAAGGGGGGCATCATCTTAATACCAGGGGACTAATTTTGTTTCTTTTATCCTGCAGCGGGAATAACTTTTTGGATCTTGCCAGCACTAACTTTAACCCATTATCCACTTACCCAGTTAGGGAAAATACCTTACTTACCCTACCAGCAGGAACTTTTTACTATTTTACCAAATAGGTAAAAAACTTTCTACCTTACTAGTAGGAAAAAACTATCTATTATAAATATTCCCCTAAACCTATTCCTTCCCTTACAACTAGGAATTTTGGACCCACAGTCTAAATTCAAGTTTTTTTCTAGATAGGAATATTTCTTTTGCAAACAATAAATTAACCTCCAGTATGGGATTGAACGCAACATAATTGAAAACACCAAACTCCATAACTATCTTTGATTCAAGGGATAATCTGGGGAGAGGATTGAACAGCAACATCTTGAAACCAACTCCATACTTCTTGAATCAGAAATCTGATTATAGCAGGTGAAAGTCTTTGCAGCAACATAAGGAAATTGACAGCATGAACACCAAAAGCAGCAACCTTCATAAACTCTGAATCAGCAACATGAAAACCATCAATTCAGGGTTACATACTATTCTCATCACATCCCATGGTGTGTTAACTCCGGGGAGAGGTGAATCATAGAAAATTAATGGATTTGATGTAGCCTTTACCAAGTAGCCATTAACTCTTGGGCTAGCTAACTCTTTGGTGGAATCATGACATCACCCTGGTGAATTAATAACCAGTCCAATTCTTAGAACATGAATCATTGGTGAATTGGAATACCCTAATGATTTTTGGCAAATCATCACAGCCATAAACGGATTTTATAAGCCTTTACCACATAGCCGTTTGCTTGTGGGCTAGACAATCCTTGGGACCCAGAAAGGGTTACTCCCATGGTGGATTGCAAACCATCTCAACTTATTGGTACTTGAAACATCAGTCAGTTGAGTGACCCTATGATTTGAAGCAAACCATTAAAGCTATATCAATTCATTCTGGTCAAAAGACCTAGGAATTGAAACCATATCTTAATTAATTCTAGCCTGATAGGCCTGGTAATTGAGAACCAAAATTCAATTAATTCTAGCCTTAATGGCCTGGCAATTGAGAACCATAGGGTGTTGCACCAAAAATATGTCCTTGAAAAATTGTGCCAGAAATCCATGTTCCTAAATTTGATCACATAAAACAGGTTGTACCAAAAAAATGAATTCTTTATCATCAAAAGAAGGCCACATTGTCCATGAATAACACTTAAAAAGTGCTAAACCACCCTCATGAATGATGCATCTGCAAAATGTTAGACCAAAACACACAAAACATATACAATGAAAAGGAAAAATTAACTATCAGAATTAACTAACTATATACCAGGGGTAATAACTAAAACTATCAGAAGAAAAATATTGTAACAATAAAAACTAAGTGGTAAAACAAATGAAAAACCAACTATTTAGAACATTTTACAACAACAGTCCTCCCCTTGGACTCAAATCTTCCCCTCAAGCCTAGCACTTAGGGATTGAGCATCCCAATGTGGACTACTAAATAATTGAATCTTGGTCCATCAAAGGCTTTGGTCAATAAATCAGCCACAACATTAGAATACATGGGAGACCCAAGTCATTACTGACTTGGACCTGCCTTGTGGATCATTTAAGAGTTAAACCATGTAGATTGATGAGATCCACCATTGTTCTTGGATCCCCACTGCATATATGGCCTTTTAATTTTCCAAGAACAACCTGCTGAGGTCTTAACAGTAGTTCCCCATCTTCCCTCATCCATGTACAGTTGGTTATAACAGCCATGCCTTCTAAAATGTTGAAAATAATGGTTTGTTGGTCTGGTCATAGGTCTAGTAGCATGATCTCTCCAACCAGCAAAAAATGACCTACCAGCAGAAACAGATGCTGGTCTATTCCTACTACCAGCAGGAAAAGCACTACCAGCAGAAACAGATGCTGGTGGATTCCTACTACCAGCAGGAACATATGCTGCTCTAGGAACAAATGAGGGAATATTTGCTACATTATGCCACATAGGTTTATTATACAATCCCAACTGTTGCTCATAAAAATCACAATCTTTAATCAAATGAAATTTACTACCACAAACAAAGCATGTCTTAGAGCCAAAAGAATTGTTTTTACAATGACTCCTATTGTTTATTCCACTCTTATTACATATATTCCTAGGAGGTTTTTTATTCTCTTTAAAAGAAAAACTAGGATCATCAATGGTGGAACTTGGTTTTTGGTCAGCAGTCTTTGACACTGTCTTGAAATCAACTGAACTAGAGGCAGAGGCTAAGTGTTCATTGGTCTTGGAGCTTGAGGACTTGACACTTGAAACACAGGATGCAAAGCCAGTGGTCTCTGAGTCTGAGGACTTGTCACTGTTATCACAAGAGACAAAGTCATTAGATACAGAGTTAGTTTCAAAATAATTATTGGACTTTGAACCATAGGTAACCTGTGTATCATCAAGGTCAGGCTTGTTGGAAGGAGGCATGAATGTTCCTGTTATAGGTGAAGGAACAACATGCATTCCAACAGCTTTGACAAACCTGTCATAGAGAGGTTTCCCTTCTACATCCTCAGGTGTGGTGTCAAAGATGCTAGGGGCAGAGGGATCAAACACCTCATCTGATCCAAAAGTTTCTCCAAATCCTAAACCAAATTTTGATCTAGAGGACATGGAGCTATTGATCAGTTTGTCCAGGTTTTTGGAAGACTCCTTCCATTTGTCAAACCTTGCCTTAGACTCCTCAAGTTTAACCTGATCATTCAGTTTTTCAAGTTTAGCCTGATCATGCAGTTTTTCAGTATATTTTAACATGTTTGTAGTGTTTTCTAAATCAGCAGTTAATATTCTAATGCTAGCTGATTGCTTTGGTACCATGCCTTCTGTTGTTCTAAGGTTTGTAATGTATTTTTATATGCTTGAACCTGGATATAACAATCTTTATATTGAACTTCTAAATTATCAAAATCCTTTTTAAGTTTTGCATATTTATGTTCACAACCAAAAGGGCAAGTATGTACCTGAGAAGATAAACCCATAAGAGCAAATTCAACAGCAACATCAGAAACATCACCAGAAGCATCACCAGCAGCATCATCATCTCCAGCAATCATCCCATATACTTGTGCAACACCTTTTTCCTCATCTTCACCTTCATGGTCTGACCAGTTTAACATTGAATCAACAGACAACAAGGCCTTGGGTTCTTCAGACTTATCCAGCTCCTTAAGTTTGAATGCAGAGTACCTTGCTTTAGAATCCAACTGCTTCCCTGTACATTCCCTAGCAAAGTGACCCAACTCTAAACACTTATAGCATTTGACCTTCTTCTTGTCAAACCTAGCAGCATCCCTGTTATTAAACTTCATCTTTCTTCCAGCTTTCTTTTCAAATCTGTTAATTCTAACAGAAAGCATTGCCATTTTCCATTTGATGTCTAATTCCTCCAAATCTAATTTTCCAATCTGATCAAAATCCTCATAAGTGATCTGCTGTTGTGGATCACTTTCAGCAACAAAGGAATGGAGAACACTTTCAATCACATTGCTAGAAGTATCAGCACTTGATGAAGCAGTGGTAAAAGTGATTAAAGGTGATTGATTTTGTGAATCAGCATATGACATCTTTGAATTAGTGCTAGCAGCACTAATAAAGGCTGAATGGGTAGGAGCAGAAGTACCTCTTGAATCATAACTTGAGCCACCCTTCACATCAATTTCAAGGGTCCTAAGCTTGTTGTACAGATCATCAAAGCTTAGATAATCAAGACCACCCTTTGTTTTAAGAGTGATGGCCACCTATGACCAATAATGTGGAAGTGCCTGAGAACTTCATGTTACAATCTTCATTGTCTGGCTTAGCTTGCATCTGATTAAGTTGACTCAATATCTTTTGAAACCTGTCATAGCCCTTATGCAGACCCTCTGATTCAGATACCCTAAATTCCGAAAACTCCTGCTTCAGCATAGATTTCTGCATTTTCTTGGACTCATCATTACCTCCAAACCTGGCTTTGACAGCCAACCAGATGTCCCTTGCATCATCTAGATGATGAAAATCAGCCATGTGATCCTCAGGAAGAGACTGAAGCAATATTGTTCTTGCTTTTGTCTCTCTTTGAACAGCAATGTGTTCCTCAACAGAAACAGGAGGAAGTATCATAATATTTCCTTTTGGATCCTCCTGTCTTTTTCCTGCTGTTTCCATTTAGAACAATGTTCCACAAGTTATGATCACTGTTCATTATCCAGTACTCCATCTTCATGGCCCACGTCTCATATTCATCCTTCTTTAAGTAAGGAAATTTTGCATTATTGTTTGAGACAGTGGTTGTGTGATATTGTTGGAATTGCTGCTGAGACTATGTGTTTTGTGAGGTTTGAGAGTTTGGAGATTCAAATGCTGGTTCAGAGGTTGACACAGAGAACACAGGTTTAGATGTTGATGGGAAAGAGAATGTTTGTGATGGTGATGGCATAGAGAATGTTGGTGAAGGAATTGGTGAAGTCATTGTGAAGATTTATGAGTGAGAATAGTAAACTTTCTTTAACAGAGGCTCTCTAACCAGGCTCTGATACATCTGAGATGGATCAAACCATTTTATAATTGTTGTGATTCGATGTGACTTCGATGGAAGGTTATGGAGAGGTAAGTCTGGGACCAACGATGAACCATAACTAGATGTGATAAACATGTCTTGTTCGCACTAAATCAGATAAGGATATTGTGAAGATGTTTGATGCATTAGCTTTTTAATCGATTATGTAACAAGTTTACCCTTTTTGTGAGATGCAACAAAGGATTGAGGTAGATCGCCGGCTGAGGCAACAGTTACATAAGAGAGGAGGATGTTCTTGCACTTGGACGTTTCACTAATACCAACTACTTCAAGCCAATTAAGTTCTAAATCAAAGACGTGCACCTTTCAAGGGAAGTCCTTCAGATGATCCCTACTTGAGTTGATAAAACAAAAAAGGGAAGAGTGCATAGATTGAGGGGAAGTCTAGTCTTCATCTATATTAGCTTCAGGGGAAGCTCGTGCTTATGAGTTTTGTCATTATCAACTAAGGGAAGATTGTTAGGAATTATACTTTGAGTTGATTATGACAAAACATATTAAAGATGGAGGACCTACAAGACAAAGCTGGAATAACATTAATGCTGATTGAAGATTAGTCAAACAGTATTTAATGCTCAGCTAAAAGATAAAGATCAACATTAAGGCTGATTGAAGATTAGTCAAATAGTATTTAATGCTGATTTATATTTTCCTAATTTGATTTGATCTTATCTTGTCTTGTAAACCCTAACCCCTCTAGTATATAAAAAGGGGTAGGCGTCTAGGTTTATTCATTCATTCAATTCACAATGTAAACCTAAAGGTGTGTGTGTGTTCTCTAGGCGTCAACCCTTATAAGGCGCCTAGGTTAGTTAGCTAGCTTATTAGTAGCTTATTAGTAGCTTATTAATAGCTTATTAATAGTATAGTAAGCCTTGTATCCTGATCAAATACAAATGAAAGGCTTCATCTTTATTAGAAAAACCTTGGTCTTAATTATGATTGTTTAATTGTTATTCCGCGTTAATCATGATTATGATATCCTAGATGAGTCAGATCCTTTGACTCAACATGATTGTGAAATCCTATAATGACTCCATAGATCGTTATTAGGACTCATCTAGGGTATGATACCAATGATTGTAACACGCACTAAATAAGCGGGAATATAAAGAACACAATCATGTTACTAATAAGGTTTTCTTTATTAAACATTAATAAAGAAACTACTACTACTACTAACTACTACACACGCTTTCTATGCGTTTAGACTCTCATTGGAGAGACTATCTATGAATGGATGCTGTAACCTAGACACCTACCCTCTTTATATAATAGAGGGAGGTTACAAGAAACCCTAGCTTACTAATAAAGCCAACTAACTATTACATATTAGGTCCTCATTATTTCTTCTTTCTTCATTTCTTCTTGTAGGTTTTGTAATCATCAAATCTGTAATTCCCAACAATCTTCCCCTATTTGATATTACAAAACAATCTGCATGAAGAAACAATACTAAAACATGTCATCACAATAATAAGATGCACATCATGAATCTTCTTCCCCTTTTTGTAATAATCTAATAGGGGTCTTGTGCAACTCGTAAACGCTTCCCCTCAAGTGATGTATGTAGATGGTAAGTATATAAACAATAAGCTTCCTCTTAAAAATATACTAACCATCTCTCAAATCTCGGACTTTAATTGGCTTGAAATAGTAGGTATTAAGGAAACATCCAAGTTCAATAACATCCTCCTCTCTCATGTAACTGTTGCCAGTCAGCCGCGATCTAACCATCATTCCTTTGTTGCATCTCACAAAAAGGTGATCTTGTTACAATTACATATCGATTAAAAAGGCTAATGCATCAAACGTCTTCACAATATCCTTATCTGATTTGTAGTGCGAACAAGACATGTTTAATTATACCCATTTAGGATTCTCTGTTGGTCCCTGACCTACCTCACCATAACCGCCAAACCATTGATCCATCTCAGATCAAATCAGCAACAATAATAATACGGTTTGATCCATCTAGGATCAAAACGGGTAATTATTACCAGATACAAACGAAAATTTGTACACCCTAGAGTTCATCATTTCACCGCTAATCCCTGATTAAAACTAAAACTCCCCGTAGCGGTCAAATAAATAATAATGGGTGTGGTCCCAGGACCAAAACACGACATATTGATGTTGTGGAATAAACGACTTGTAACACCAAAACCAAATCACTAAAATGTAACCAAGCCATAAAGCATCACACGTCCAAGATCCAAGGGCTCTATGGACCTATAATATTGTTTCCGATATCCCCGATCACAACTAGCAGCACAAACAAGAGAAATCGGACAACACTAGCAGCAAGAACAAACAATATCGGACAAGGCAATCCGAACAAACAGTCTACACATTTAGTGACCAAATAATCTGTCCCAAAAAGCTGTCACTTTTTGCCAACAGTGACCAAAAGGCTGTCACAGAACTGTCGCTAAATCTAAATCCGACCTTCCCCAGAGGGGATACCTTTAGTGACACAGTGAACTATCACCAATTCGTTACAGAAACTATTTCTAAAGCTGTTGCTGAACTGTTGCAAACCAGTAGGAACCGTATAAGCACCAGGAGGAACAGATTAAGTGACCAGTAGAAACTTATAGCGACCAGCAGAAACCGAGATCAAGAAACCAGTAGAAACTTACCAGTAGGAACTACATACCTACCAGTAGGAATCGATGAGAATGAAACCAGCAAGAACCAAGTGACCAGTAGGAATTACCGAGTGTGACCAGAACAAATGAATACGCTTACATGTACTCAAGATTCAGCCCAACATACATATCCACTCCACAAACACCAAAAGTAAACCAGAACACGAGCCAATAATGAACCATATATGAACAACATATGAGCAGACCCAAATATATCCAACACCAAAAACATCATGTGTTCAGAGTTACATAAACCCATATAAATACACCTAACGGCAGCTTCTTACAAATCGTTTGAAGCCTTAGATAAATTAGGGTTTAGTTTATACCTTAAGGAGTAAATATATCATCAGCACCAAACTCCTTTTCCTCTTTTCTGAATTAGGATCGAGTTGTGAAAAACCCTAGTGTTCCTGGATGAACGAATCTGCTGTAGACACCATGCTTTGAAACTCCTTAAAAACCAACAAAAACATGACCACGAACCAGATGTATCACTTCTGGAAAACATAGATCCTTTGGATATGGTAACCTGCTGCTTTGTGTGAAACCTGCTTGCTCTTCAACCCACGACTGCTGGTATAGAAGAATTAGGGTTTGCATAAAAACCCTAAACCCAATACGCCTTTTTATTAAAAATAACAGAAAAATAATTTTACATGAAAACCTTATCAACCCTAGATCAAGAGCCACGAGGCTCTGATACCACATGTTAGATCCAAGAATCTAGACTCATCTAGGATATCATAACTATGATCAATATATGCAGCAGAATATTAAGAACATGATCATAATTAAGCACAAGGTTTTACCAAACATAACTATATTAATTAAGTACTAATATGCTACTAAACCTAGGCGCCTTATAGGAAATGACGCCTAGAGAACACACACACACCTTTGGTTTACATTGTATCTGAATCCCTCAATAAACCTAGGTGCCTACCCTCTTTATATAATAGAGGGACTAGGGTTTACAAGCCAAACCCTAGCTTACTAACTAAGCTAACTAAATAATACATAATAAGTCCTTATTGTTTCTTCTTTCTTCATTTCTGCTCATAGGTTTTGTAATCATCAAATCTGTAATTCCCAACATCGACAGACCAGTTTCCACACGACTACAACTCCATGAACAAGCCTTATTCTGCTACGATGATGCCTTTCTCACATCAGTC
>BQNB010059139.1:0-37453 GCA_026074375.1 Tanacetum coccineum | reverse complement strand
GTCCGCCCCGACCCGTTCCTTTTTTATTTACGAAATAGCCCCTCAAATATTTACGAAATACCCCCTCGCACTATGTGTTAAATTACGAAAACTACCATCATTTTAATTTTTTTTATAAAATACCACTTTCCCCACTAGCGGTTGACCGTTAGTTTTTTTTTTAGAATGCACCAAAATAGTGCTTTAAATCGGTCGTTGCTTAGCGACCGTTAATTTTTTTTTTTTACAAAAATGTACCTTCTAACATGTCCAACCGAAAACACCGGCCGCCAAACATCCCGCAGCGAAGCGCGGGTGAGCCTGACTTGTATAAGTCATTTATTGGAGGAAAAGAGCTTCTCCATTGTACGTAGGTATAGAGCATTAATCACTCTTAAAAGTGTAAGAAATGGTCGCCGGTTAAGCTTAGAGAAGCGTTCTAGACTGAATGTAATGGTAAGGTCGACCTTCGGTCGGTCGTCCCATGTGGAAGCAACTAAGGTCGGTCGTCCCATTACCTCGACCGAACTAGACTAGTCCCCCCAACCTTTGCAATTGTTTGGGTCGTGTAGAAGACCGAGTAAATGAAGCCGTTTCCTATAAAAAAAATTATCCCTTTATTTTCTATAAAACCCAACATCTTCTTTCCTATTTTCACACACATATACACTTTTTATCAAAAACACACACTACAAACAATATGTCTCAAATTAATTCCGAGTGTTTATTTTTCGATGATACGGATGATGAAACAGAAGTGAATAGTTTACTCTCCGGTTTTTTAATAGACGCTGCTTTGGTTATTCAAGCATCTACTCCTACAATCCAAAAATACCAACGAAGCTATATGCCTAGAGATCGTTATGGTGCTCATGATCGTCTAGTGCTAGCTTACTTTGCTAAAAAACCATTTTACAACGCCTAATATTTCGTAAACGATTCCGAATGAATCGATCGCTGTTCACCCGCATTGTTCGAGATTTGTCTGCTAACTGCCCTTATTTTCAAGAAGGGTGTGATGCTGTTGGAAAAGCTGGCATCTCTGCTTTAGTGAAATGTACCTCCGCGATTCGCCAACTAGCATACGCTGGTGTTCTAGATTCTCTAGATGAATATTTTCAAATCGGTGAAAAAACTTCTCGTGATTGTTTGATGCATTTCTGTAACGGGGTTATAGAGTTATATGGCGAGGAGTATTTGCGAAGGCCTACGCAAACTGACGTCGAAAAACTCTATGCTTTTCACGAGAACAAACATGGGTTTCCTGGTATGATAGGCAGGATAGACTGTACAAAATGGCCGTGGGCTCAATGTCCACAAGCATATCATGCTCAATTCAGTAAGGGTGATTCCGGGTCAGAGCCATTCATTTTGTTAGAAGCGGTTACCTCACAAGATTTATGGATTTGGCGCGCCTTCTTTGGTGTTGCAGGTTCGAACAATGACGTTAACGTTTTACGTCAATCCCTTGTTTTAAATGATCTTAAAGTAGGAAAAGCACCAGAGGTTTCATTCGCGGCTAACGACGTGAATTATAAAAGGGGATATTATCTTACTGACGAGATATATCCAAAATGGGCTGTGCTTATGAAGTCTATTTCGCAGCCAGGGTCAAATGATGTGAAGCAAATAAGATATAAGCAAGCGCATGAACAACAACGGCGTGTGCGTGAGGCGGCGGCGCGTGAGAGAGATTATTCGATCACATCATTTGACCTGGGCTGCGAAATTACTTCATAAAGCACAGCCCATTTGGATAAATACCGCGTCAGTAAGCTAATTTCCCATTTATAATTCACGCGTTAGCACTACTACTCAATCTATGGAACTCTGTATGGTTATCTTTTTCTATCTCATATAATCGTCTATATCATTAAAACAGGGGATTGAGCGAGCGCGCACGTAACGTCTTTTGTCGAACCTGCAACACCTTTAAAAGAAGGCGTGCCAAGCATCTATAAATCTTGAGTGCTGAGTCTCTCTGCCACAATGGCGAGCGCCACAATTGTCTGCTCTACCCGCGACCCGCGCGCGCCGCGCGATTGCGATCTCCTTCTATGGGCGTGTGAGCGTGGTATACAATTGAGCCCAAGGACCATTTTGTACAGTCTATATCTGTGTGCCTATCAATACCAGGGGAACCCATGTTTGTTCTCGTGAAAAGCGTAGAGTTTTTCGACTCATGGTGATTGCGTGTAGGTGCCGTTCGGCAAACACACACCTCACATGGTAACTCTATCACCCGTTTACAGGTATGATCATATCACACAAAGTCGAGAGAGGATATATTCTTTATCCCGATTTGTAAAGTATTTCGTCTAGAGAATCTGTGCGAGCGCGCAGACACACTGTCTAGTTGGGCGAATCGCGTAGTTACACTTCACTAAGAGCAGTATGCCAGCTTTTCTTAACACACATCGATCCACACCCTTCTTGAAAATAAGGATACAGTTTATGGCAACAAACCTCGACAATGGGGTGAAAAAAAAACAGCGATTCGGTTCATTCAGAAATCGTTTACGAAATAAATAGGCGTTGTAAAATAGTTTTTTAGCAAAGTAAGACAGCACTAGAAGGTCATGAGCACCATAACGATCTCTAGGCATATAGCTTAGTTGGTATTTTTGGATTGTAAGAGTAGCTGCTTGAATAACCAAAGCATCGTCTATTAAAAAACCAGAGAGTAAACTATATTCACTTTCCGTTCATCATCCGATGCATCGAAAAATAAACACTTGGAATTAAATTTAAGACAAATTGTTTGTAAGTGTGTGTTTTTGATAAAAAGTAATATGTTGTGAAAATAGGAAAGAAGATGTTGGGATTTTATAGGAAAAAAGGTGATAATTTTTTTTATAGCGAAACGGCTTCATTTACTCGGTCTTCTTACAAGACCCAACAATTGCAAGGTTGGGGGGAACTAGTCTAGTTCGAGGTCGACGTAATAGGACTACCGACTTAGTTGCTTTCCACATGGGACGAGCGACCTGAAGTGTCAACCTAGAAATGCTTTGAGGAGTATTCTCAAGAAGTTCTCGGTTTCTCCTATGTGATCGCCAGTGGCAATCCTACTCCTTATTATGACCCGGTCGTTTCTACCTCATCCCGACTCTCACTCCCTTCGTGGAGATAGGCATTTTCTTCTCGAGGGGGGGAAGTCGATGCTTTTTTTTTCCTCGCACTTTAAGATGATCCAACATCACGGACTTAGATCACACTACTACGACCCGAAGTGGGATAATTCTTCTTCTTGAATCAATTCCTCAATACGATCCATCAATACCCCCTCCCACTCAAAGAATTATTTTCTCTGTCCATTCGACAAGAACTTAAAGGTTAGAGCTAAACACATGGATAAATCTTCATGATGAACCTCCGCCCAGGTCATACTCAAGCTTACCTCCTCACTCGAACACTTTTTGAAGGTAACGACTGTTGACCATCATAATTTGCTAAAGACTTTGAGTGTCAGAGGAAAAATCCGCTCATAATAAAGGTTTTGAAGTTCAACAGCGAGCCATTGCTTGGAAACTCTCCGACATATACTCTATGGGTATTAACCCAGAATTTTTGTACTCCCAAGATCTTATGTGAATATGACAACAAACTGGCAGTTCAACACCAAAGACGGGTGAATTCGAAATCCACGATGTCATCAAAAAGGAGATTGAAAAACTTCTTGACGCAGGATAACATATATCCCCGATTCTCCGGATAGTCCTTGGTAAGCCCGTACATTGCGAACACGAAAAAATGTGGTTTACCGGGGGTGTTCGGACGTGAAGAAATGGTGAATGAAAACAGTTTACTTCCTCTCGATTGGTTTACGGGTGGTTTTACCGTTGTTGAAAATGATGAAAATGAATTGATTCCGACTCGATTGGTTACGGGATGGCGTGTATGCATTGACTACCGAAAGTTAAATGAAGCCACTCGTAAAGACCACTTTCCACTACCGTTTATGGATCAAATGCTTGAGAGATTAGCGGGAAACGAGTACTATTGTTTTCTCGATGGTTTCTCGGGTTACTTTCAAATTCCCATCGACCCTCATGATCAAGAAAAGACAACATTCACGTGTCCTTACGGAACATTCGCCTACCGTCGCATGCCTTTTGGCTTATGCAATGCACCGGGCACGTTCCAAAGGTGTATGATGGCTATCTTTCATGATATGATCGAAAAAACGATGGAAGTCTTCATGGACGACTTTTCGGTCTTTGGGAATTCATTCGAAAATTGCCTCTCTCGTGTAGACAAGATGCTTCAAAGGTGTGAAGACACAAATCTTTGTTTAAACTGGGAAAAAAGTCATTTTATGGTAAAGGAAGGCATTGTCCTTGGCCATAAGATTTCCAAAAAAAGAGATTGAGGTTTATAAAGCCAAAGTTAATGTGATTACTAAGTTACCTCATCCCACCACCGTAAAGGGTGTTCGGAGTTTTCTCGGTCATGCCGGTTTCTACCGACGGTTCATTAAGGATTTTTCCAAAATTTCCCGACCAATGACTCATCTTCTTGAGAAGAATACTCCGTTCATTTTCTCCGATGATTGTATTCAAGCTTTTCAAACATTAAATAAAAAACTAACGGAAGCTCCAATCTTGATTGTTCCAGACTGGGACCTACCCTTTGAGTTTATGTGCGATGCAAGCGACTTTGCCATAGGTGTAGTCTTGGGGCAACGTCATGAAAAACACTTTAGGCCTATACACTATGCTAGTAAAACAATGAACGAGGCGGAATCGCATTACACCATGACGGAGAAAGAAATGTTAGCCGTGGTGTATGCCTTTGAAAAATTCCGATCTTACCTCATCTTGAACAAGAGCGTAGTGTATACGGATCACTCTGCCCTAAAATATCTCTTTGCTAAAAAAGATTCCAAGGCGAGATTGCTCCGGTGGGTTCTCCTCCTTCAAGAGTTCACATTCAAAGTAATTAACACAAAAGGAGCCGAGAAACTCGCAGCCGATCATCTTTCCCGATTAGAAAATCCATATGAAAATGTGCTCGACCCAAAAGAGGTAAATGAAAAGTTTCCTCTCGAGACACTTAATATGGTGACTTCTCGTGGTAACTCAAGTACCCCGTGGTTTGCCGATTATGCAAATTACCACGCGGGAAATTTCATTGTTAAAGGGATGTCATCCCAGCAGAAAAACAAGTTTTTCAAAGATGTTAAACATTACTTTTGGGACGACCCCTATTTGTTCAAAATATGTGCGGATCAAATGATCCGGCGGTGTGTTGCGGGCCAAGAAGCTATTGACATCCTCACAGCTTGCCATAGTGGACCCACCGGGGGACATTACGGTGCCAACTACACCGCCAAAAAAGTTTTTGACTCAGGATTTTATTGGCCCACAATTTACCGAGATGCCCATGACTTGGTCACCCGATGTGACACTTGTCAGCGTCAAGGAAAAATTTCGCAACGTGATGAAATGCCACAAAATTCCATCCAAGTTTGCGAAATCTTTGACTTTTGGTGGCATCGATTTCATGGGCCATTCCCGTCTTCACAGTGGAACAAATATATACCTCGTGGCCATCGCTAACTTTTCAAAATGGGGTTGAAGCGAAAGCGCCATCCCGCACCAACAGACCACCCGAGTTGTTTGAAAATTTCTTAAATCTCTCTTTGCCCGATTCGGTGTCCCTCGTGCTATCATAAGTGATCGCGGAACACATTTTTGCAATGACCAGTTTGCAAAGGTCATGCTTAAATATGGAGTTACACACCGTCTCTCCATCGCGTATCACCCACAAACAAGTGGGCAAGTTGAGGAATCCAATCGTGGCTTGAAACGAATTCTTGAAAGGACCGTAGGCGAGAATTGTGCCTCTTGGTCGGATAAATTAGATGACGTACTTTGGGCCTTCCGTACCGCTTACAAAACACCCATCGGGTGTACTCCATACAATCTCGTGTACGGAAAGGCATGTCATCTACCGATCGAGCTCGAGCACTAAAGCCTACTATGGCCTTGAAGCATGCAAAACTTTACCCTTGAGAGCCAACGGGTGATCCACCGAAAAGTTTTCAACTCAATGAACTAAATGAAACTTGGCGTGAACAGGCCTAGAGAACTCATTTAATCTATAAAGAGAAACAAAGAGAATCCCATTACTCCAAGTCAAAACGCGTTTTAACGTCGGTGATCAAATCTCCTCTTATACTCCAATATTTTAGAAGGTTCTCGCAAGTTAAAATCCCTTGGTCCGGACCAATCACCATTTTGTCCCATAGTCTTTCCATAGGTCACCGACTAGTAATCCTAAAATTCACAGGCCAGAACTTCACGGGAACGGTCATAGAATAAGCACTACTTTGGAGGGACGTACCACAATAGGTTGTCCCTGATCTCCAAACCTCCCCAAGGACAAATTGAATTCGGGATTGGTTCAAGCTTAGTGACCCTAAACAAGCGCTTCGTGGGAGGCACCCCATGCTTATCCATTTTTCTTCTTTCTTATTTCTATTGTGATGTGAGGAGGCTTGTACTCTTCCGATTCTTGTTGTTTGTACTTGTGATTTTTTGTAGGATTGACCTAAAATTTTCTAAAGACTCTCGTGTTCGGTGTTTTGTCCCGGTCCACTCGAGATTCCTAGCCTTTGCTTGCCATTAGTTTGGGGAAATCCGATATCCTAGATTATTATCGACTAACATTTATCTTTTAGCATACTTGATAAACGACTTGAGATTTTTTTGATACTTTCTCCACGCTTGGATTATGCATTCGACTTTTTGAGTTCTAGTATGGGGTTTTTAAGTCTTAGGCTAGGAAACATTGAGGACAATGTTTAATTTTAGTATGGGGTAGTATATCTTCGATATAATCTTACCTACCTTTTGCCCGTTGTTCTCACGTACCCCGTTTTCCCACAAAAATTTTAAATTTTTAAGTTTTAATATCTAGTTTATTGTTCATAGTATACATATATATATATATAAAAATGTTGAAAAATAAAAAATAGTTGATACGAATGTAGGTTTTCCGTTGGTGAGAATGAAAAGTAAATTTTGACCCGACCGGTTTTATATCTTAGCTTTCGCCTTAACTTTAAATAGATTGATTTTGCTAATATTTTATACAATGAGCTATAAAACGCAAGTCTTGCTTAAAAAAAGTTTTTAAAATGTAGCCGGAACTAACTAAACCATTTTGCTCCTTGACACTCGCAATTATTAAGCCAAACTCACACACACCTCTTTTGTTTAAAAAATTCTTCTGTATTACTAATCAAAAACACAAAACAAAAAAACTAAATTTTTTTAAACTGTAATGACATGATATTAAATAGACCAAAACAGACCAACCCGGACCTAACAAAACACTTTAGTAGTGAACGGACAAAAATACACCCACCCGGAACTAACTAAACCATTTAGATCTATTCATGGCCAATTGGACGCCAAACCCACACACATCTTATCTATAAAATTTCCGAAGCGAACCCGCCCGTCGGGCGGGTTATGTAACTAGTGTATATATATATATATATATATATATATATATATATATATATATATATATGTGTGTGTGTGTGTGTGTGTGTGTGTGTGTGCTGCTGTGTGTGTACTTTAAGATCGTATTCATAAGGTATTATGTTCCTTCTATCAAACTAGTATCCTTTGTAGTTCTATGGATCTTTAGTGGGATCATCGTATTGTATTTCATCTTGACAATTTTAACTATATTTGGTTTAGGGGATTGAAAAAAAATAGGAATGAGAATGATTACGATTAGTAAAATGACCAATACATGCTCGAATATTAACAGCTACAGTTGCAACAAACCTTGTAAAGTATATTCAATATTAGCATCCTCGAGTATTGGTCACGTGACACAGGTGAAAAAGTATTTATCCAATCTGTTGGTTAATTCGTTTCATCAGTCGGCCATATAACAGTCTCCATCAGTCGTTCACGCATCAACTCCAAGTTTTTATCCGAAAGATCTTTATACATTTCAGCATGATCCAATTTCTAACACCCACAAACCAAAAATCAATCTATAGGGCTGTAAACGAACCGAACGAACACGAACGGAGCCTTGTTCATGTTCGTTCATTTAATTTTAACCGGACAAATAAACGAACACGAACGCTTAAACGGACGAATTTTCTTGTTCATGTTCGTTTATTAAGAAAATGAGTTGTTCATGTTCGTTTATGTTCGTTTATTAAGGAACTAAACGATCCTTAAACGAACATAAATGAACATAGAAAAAAACATAAAATATTATCAAATTATGCATAATGTTATGTTTTATAAGTGCTGTTTTATTTAAACGTACCTAATTTAAAAGTATGCAATTAAAAGATATGATATACGAACATAAACATATAAATGAACATAAATGAACGTTAATAAACGCCTAATCGGACGTTCACGAACATAAACGAACGAACGTGACTTGTGTTCATGTTCGTTCATTTAACTAAACGAACGTAAAATAGTGTTTATGTTCGTCCATTTAATAAATAAACGAACATGAACGAACTTTTTACCGAACGGTTCATGAAATGTTCACTGAACGTTTCGTTTACAGCCCTAATCAAACTTACCCGAAAGCAACAGCTACAAAGATCAAACGTTATTAATATTATTATAGATTCTTAACTATTATTGCAAATAATACATATCTGCTAATAATCCCCATCCTTAATCCATATAACTTTTTTTCATAATTTTGCAAAGAGTTTACCCGGTGGTGATGGTGATTTGATTTGGTCTCTTGCAACTTGAACATCAACATCCTACGGCTCTCCCCATGAAACAACAATGCTCATACGCTGGTACCAAACAAAAAAAAAGAAATCACTATAAGAAGGAAAATTTAGAGTTGAGCATTTCATCGAACATGTTATCTTCAATAATGATTATTCGTGTTATCAGTATTTAACAATTAAATCAAATAATAATAAAAATACACTAACCTTCAAGAAATTGAGACGCACGTCGTACACATCGCTTGAATGAAAATGGCAGACCCCATGGATTGTAAATATTTTTACTTTGTTGGTTTTGTGATTAATGAAAGGCATTGGTGTATTTATATGTTAATTTGTTGCCATTTATCAACGACATATATCCACCTTTTGGATTCTTTACAGGATTGAAGGGAATTGTAATTGTTGTTGTAACAGCTGTAGCATTCATTATCATTGTAAATGTCATTGTAACTGACGGGTGAATTGAGTTTGAAGGGATCTATACAGGCGACTAAAACATAGATGCAAAAGAGAAGGGATGAAATGCATTTATTTTACATCATAAATATTGCCACATTAAATTTAGCAAACTTAATTTTATATATTATAAGAAGATAAGATAAGATATAAGATTCTTTTAATGGTTCATTATACCTTGACATGAACATAATAACCTAAAAGTCTATATAAACTAGTCATCTCTTTACCCTAACACACACAAAAAACACAAGTAGAATCATTAGCTATCCATCAAACTCTCCACACTCAAGTGGGTCAAGGGAGAGAAACTAGTTTGTGCTCAAAGTGTTCTCTACGTCATGTCAACATCCGTTTCGGCTTCCAGTATGTTACTCCCTCCGTCCCACATTAAGTGTCCACTTGACTTTTTCAAAGTCTTTTTTCTTCAACTTTGACCTTAATGATTTCTTCTTATGTTATATGATACTTGATGCAAGATATATGAATGGATAGAGTTTTGAATATATTTTTCGTTGGTATAATTTTCGTTCAATATTATATAACACAAACAAAAATATTTATGGTCAAAGTTGATGAAAAAAGACTTAAAAGATTCCATTGTGGACACTTAATATGGGACGGAGAGAGTATTTCATTTATGATTCGTATGTGGTTATTATCTTATTCTAAGATTCTTATGACATAATAGTTTAATATGTTCATCATAAAACTTGATGCTAATGTCTACACATATAATTGCTTACATGCGATAAACCACAAGAACTAGCTGTGTAATTTACTATATTGAGTATTTCACATATAGGTAGAGGAAATATATAGTTAGTAGTTTATATTTAAACATATGATATTTCTTCCGTCCTATATTTACTGTTCATTATATTATTTTAAGATGTTTTTTAAATTAAGTATTATTTTGTATTTTAATCAATGAAAAAGATTTAATTGAGTATGGATAATATTTAATTGATAAGAAATTGAGTTAAGCGGACGCGTTTTTGTTAGATTATTTAGCGTATGTTTTGTTTCATATTTTTTTTATATGTTCGGTTAAATCGGTTGATCTGAGTGTCGTAAATAGCAAAAATTATATGGTTATTTATAAAATTCAAACTTTCATAGTTATGTATGTATTTGACGCTTGTGATTTATTTTAAAGTTATTAGGTAGTTTAGGGGTGTGTTCTAAAAGCTTTTTATTTTAAATTTATATCAAACTTTAACATTTTTTATAAAATTGTACGTATGTCAGAAGTATTGCAATACTGGGCTCGTTATCTTCGCAATGCGAAGAGCTTTTGACCGGTATTTTTTTTGAATGAATCGGTAAATATATGTTACTTATTTGATAAATAAAGTATATTATATAAAAAAGTCATAAATAGCTAAAAGTTGAAGGTAGTTTTCGTAACTTGTCGCATAGTTTAATTTGAGGGTACGTTTTGTAAATAATTTTTTTATTTAATGATTTTGGGCCTGAGCCAAAAAAAGTTTCGTTGCTGGTTTTTTTTACCTGGTGGGTCTATTTTTTTTCGTCGATGTCGTTTTACAATGCTAAAAAAATTTGACCCATCAGGTAAAAAAAACCAAGAACGAAACTTTTTTTTGCCCAGGCCCAAAATCATTAAATAAAAAAATTTATTTACAAAATCATTAAATAAAAATATATAATGTAAAAATATTATACGACACAAAAAGTATTGATTAATTCTATAAAAAAGTTGGTTAAGAACATGTTGATAACTCAGCCAAAAGTTCAATATAGACCCAATTTTTGTCATAGACCAAATGAACCAATCCTAGCCACTCATTTTTTCATCAAAAATAAAAAAAACCCACTTTCTACCTTTTTTAAAAAATTAAATATCTCACACACTGTTAATCGTTACGCAAAACAAAACATACCATCGCGACGAGAATTAAATTATCTTTCTATAGAGGGGTGACACTAGTACTTTTCGACGAATATTTTTAATATTATAATGAATGTCCTATTACGATTTTTATGAAAGTACGATATAAGATTTATGAAATCATATATGAAATTTTATGAAATCAATATATTTCGTTATAATAACAATCATATAGTGTTTTTATTAAATCAATATGATTCTCATTACGAATCATATAATGAAAAAATAAAAATATTTTTTCCGCAATTCGTCGACTAGAAACAAAATTGAAAAAAAGTTCGACGGAATCACAAAATCATATAATGATTTTAAGTAAATCATTATATAAATCATATATGATTTTATGAAATCATATATGATCCGTTATACGAATCATATATGATTCGTTATACGAATCATATATGATTTTCGCAATTCGTGAATGAAAAAAAAAATCAAAAAAAAATTCCTCGAAAGTATATCGTGTCACCCGTCTACTGAAAGATAAAAAAATACTCGTCGCGATGGTGTATTTTTTGTCGTGTGACGATTTACCGTTTGTAAGATATTTTATTTTTTAAAAAGAGGTGGAAAGTGGATTTTTTTATTTTTGATGAAAAAATAGATGGTTGAGATTGATTCATTGGATCTATGACAAATAATGGGTCTATGTTGATCTTAACTCTGATAACTCAATGACCAATTTATTGTTTGGACTTTCTGAAAGTCTGAAAACTATGTTTGGACTCTTTTCAAAATCAAACATTCACACATACACATGAACATGATGACCATGGTTTGCGTGAGTTAATACTTATTATGGAGACCATAACATAAACGTATATTGTTCCTTTAAGCTATGCACTGCAAGCTATATTTTTCTCTGCCATATCAGCTTTTTCTCTCCGGTGACTTACACACAGCATTTTATCACTATAAGACGATTTTCATTTTTTTTCTCAATTTTTTCTAAAATTAAATTTCATTAAAAATAAAAACATTACATAATTATAATAAAAACATTACAAATTGCTTTTCTAAGATTGTCTTTAGTTGTGCATGCATTATCAAATTACAAGGCTAAATCCAGAATCGCTTTCTGACGAACCATATCTTCGGCAATTAGTTTTTGAACCAAAGCTTAGACTTCATTGTCGGTATGTAGAACCGAACAAGCCATTTAAAAAAGTTGATGAAAATGTAAATAAAAATTGTGTATAAAATGATAAAATGAGTGTTATTTATAATGTTAAAAAGTTTAAATTTTAAAAGTTAAAAACGTTTTTTTTAATATTAAACGAGACGTTAGCATTTTTTTTTGTCAAAAACCGGCACACGACAATAGTCGTGTACACGATCGAAATGCTCACTAAATCTCGGGCGACCGACTAAGCCACTATGGTGGCGACCGACAAGCTCAGCCTTATATTCGCAACCACATTTCTTTTGTATATTGCACATTTTGACACAAAGAGTTACCTACGGGGCCAAACTGTAAAAAACAAGATACAACCCTACTGGAAAACGACACACACTAAAATCACATACACATCATCACATAGATTCTCACACACACCACTCACTTTCACCTCGAGATCCTTATCAAATCAACGGTCAACAATCACATCATCCCAAACTCCCACACACTTCCTATAAATAATTTACCACATTCAACTCTTGTATCAAACACCAAACATTATTTTCTAACTTTTCTCGTACTAGTCCCAATAAACGTTGTTCTTTGTCACTACCAAGAATGGAAGAAAAACCAGAAACTGAACTAATATCAATACCAGCAACACCAGAGATTTTAACACCATCAGGACAAAGATCACCTAGACCAAAATCATCAAATGCATGGACACCAACCTCGTTTATTTCTCCAAGGTTTTTAAGTCCTATTGGGACACCTATGAAGAGGGTTTTGGTTAACATGAAAAGTTACTTAGAAGATGTGGGACATTTGACTAAGCTGAATCCACAAGATGCATGGTTGCCTATAACTGAGTCACGTAATGGAAATGCTCATTATGCTGCTTTTCATAATCTTAATGCTGGTGTTGGCTTTCAAGCTCTGGTTTTGCCTGTTGCTTTTTCTTTCCTTGGATGGTAGGTATTTTTTTTATCATGCTTTTTGTTTTTATCTTTAGTACACAACATTAATTATTTTGCAAATTTACTGTTTTATAAGTATATTTTAGTTTGTATTATGTCCTTTTCAGAATATAGTTATATCTTAGAAAATAAGCGGTTATAAATTATAGCATCTTCTACACAGGTTCATAATAAGACTAGTGGGAATTGAAATTATATTGTTATCTTAGGTGGAGTGTATATATAACATTTAGAAACCAATAAAAGTTTATAAAATAAGCTTCATATGTATAAATATCAAATGTCAAATATGTAAGAAGAAAAGTATGTGGATCCATGTCATATTTTTAACACAAGAAAATTTTTAGAAAGGGGAATAAACAAATTTTATATAAACATTGTAATGTTATATGGCTAAATAAATAAGTTTATACAAAGTAAAATTTAAAAATACATTGTGACATTTCTATAAATTTGATGAAGTTTATCACTAAAGATGCTGTTGGAATTAGTAATTGTTTTATTTTCTTTCAAAGGAAAGTGTCGTTAAAATATCAAAGCAAAGGGTCTAGCATGGTGTTTCATGAAGCAATATTAAAAATATCAAAGCAAATGGTCTAGCATGGTGTTTTTTTCAATAAAGCAATATTAATTCTTTTTCTTTATCGATAACATCATGATAAAGTGTTTTTTGTCCCACTTTTCGTCGAACTCAATTTTATTTTCACCGAAATTGTAATTTTTCTCTATCATGTTGTACAGAGTAAATTTTAAAAGTTATTGTGTAGTAGATGAGTAGATTTCAAAATGTTGCTTTCATGAAGCATAACCCAATTTTCACACAAGCTTCCATACTTACATGCACCAGCACCAAGATTAGAATTCATGAGGTTTATTTCGTAAGAATATTTGTAACATAATTTTTTTTAGACCAAGACGATTTCGAAAATTTTGTAACATTTTTACACTACCCCATATAAATCAATGGGGTTCTCGTGCAACCGAAAACCATCGTGGGTCCACCCTCTCGATGTAAATAGTGCATCCACTGAATAGATGTAGCATATTTGTTTAGTAGACCAAAATGGATGTATCGGAAATGAGTAATGATTTTTAAAATTTATTAAGACACTCTTATTTATGTTTTAAGTGATTGTATAAAATTCACACGGTACTTTATTTGCTTGGACCGTAAATGTGCAAATCAATTAGTAGTTGAGTTTGTCAATCACTTCTTATTGAAAATACAGTTTTGGTAAATCTTATCACATATGCTTCGAAATAACCTAACAAGGAAATGTTAACATTTATTTATGGGTGTTACTATTGGTACTCCCCCTGGCCCACTAAAAGGTACAAAAAAGTATCGAAGATTCCCTTTGTTGTCCCTTTTACAGTGCAACGCATTTTTTTATCAGTTTCTGTTCCGTAATTTTTGACAGTTTCATACTTTTGACCTGTTAAACTGTATATTTTTCGTTCCGTATTCTGCGTTTCACTGTTTTATAATATAAACAAAATTATAAAAAAATAAAAAATAAAAAAATAAAATAAAACCAGAAAAACTAGGAGGGGTACAAACGGCTTTTCAGGGCTACAAATAACATGAGCCTTTATTTATTTTGGTACGGAGTAGGTTACAAACGTTTTGTCATGCATGTATAATTAATTAGTACTATTACATCATTTGTACTGTCTTGTTGCAACTTTTTATTATTGAAAAGGCTTATGATATATGTACCCCCCTAAATCACCATTTGTACCCCCCCGGGTTTTTTCTGGTTTTTTTTTTGTATTTTATTTTTTTTGTATTTTTATAATTTTGTATATGTTATAAAACTGTGACACGGAAAAAACGGAACGAAAAATATAAAGTGTAACAGGTCAAAAGTATGAAACTGTCAAAAATTACGGAACAGAAACTGATAAAAAACTGCGTTGCACTGTAAAAAGGGTGTACAAAAGGAATCTTTGTACCTTTTTGGTACTTTTTGGCGGGCCGAATGTACCAATAGTAGCACCCATTAATTTATGAAAACCATTTAATTGAAGGGTGTTACTATTGGTACCCCTGGCCCGCCAAAAAATACAAAAAATGTATAAAGATTACATTTGTACCTCGTTTTTACAGTGCAACGCAGTTTTTATCAGTTTCTGTTCCGTAATTTTTGACAGTTTCATACTTTTGACCTGTTAAACTTTTTATTTTTCGTTCCGTATTTTAATGTCACGGTTTTATAACATATACAAAATTATTAAAAAAAAAACCTAAAAAAACCGAAAAACAATGGAGGGTACAAATAACCAACCCAAGCTTTGAACCCCTGCTCTTTGTCATACATTGGTAAGCACAAAACGAGGGAGGGTACAAAAAACTGTTCTTTCCTTCATCATTAATGGTATCGTTGATGTGTGACTATAAAATTCCTTGAACCCACGTTTGACTTCCCACAAAACCGTTTCAATAATATAGCTCCAATCCAAACCCGTTAACACCTCGATTGCAGTTTTCGAATGTCGATCTGTCAAAAAAGCGACATATACGAAGTACTGGTTGGAGCAGCTTGTATCCTAATTAATTGAAACCGAACCTTAACAAATTGTTGGTGTATATTTGCTTATTAGAAAATAAGGTTCATTTTTGTGCTTAATGTTTGTGGGCTTGAAATCCACACTTCATATCTACGACTTGTGTTCTTGTTATACAACAGTTTGTTACTACAAAATCGTTCTTGTTATAAAACAGTTTGTTACTACAAAATCACAAAAATAACAAAATCGTTCTTGTTACTACACAATCGCAAAAATAACCGTAAAGAAGGAGACGAAACAAACTTTGTTCCACCTCCGCCTCCCGTTTATAAAAATATAGATGACACTTTAAAGTATAAAGAGTTAATTGCTTTTACTTTCTATCCATGTGGGATAAACTCTTGAAACAAATTAACAAATCATCTTGACACTAAAGAAACATAAGATCACAAAGTAGATTGAAAATCATGTAGGAAACTATAAAAAGTTAACGTTTTACATTTAAGTACCCGATTTGATTTGAATATCTTTTATCATTAGTGCTGATTTTATACGTATAAAACAAGTCCATAAACTGATGAAAACTTGCTTACTTTGGGTTGGCGAATTGAAACCAAACTTGATAAGGTGACAAAAATCTAACTCCAACCCGATCTTATTAAGCTATTGAGTTTATCGTTTGATCCGTTGAATGCAATAAGGATTTGTAATTGTGTTAACCTGTCCCTATAAACCGGTTATGAGGTTCGGGTCAGGTCTACTATGGTCTACCCAACCCTTTTGATACCCCTACTACATGTACGCTATGGGGTTCCCAATGGTTCACGGAACCCCATGGATTTCCTTCACCTAGTGTAAATTTTGTCAAAAATCATGATTTTTCGTAAATTAACCTGATGACTTTGTAATTCACCCATATTTTTTTTTCACCTTGTAACTATAAGTTTTGGGTCCGCCCCTCTATACGTGGTTAAACCAGTATTCTCGTAGCTGTATCCGGACTTTCCTCTAGCCACCCCAAGATATTTATCTAGCGAGTTTGAACCAAGGTCTCTTCTGAGACCTTCGGATGCCTTACCACTCGGCCATCTTGAGATAATTTGAACCAAGTACGAAATATAATAACAAATATTCGTATTTATTACAAAAATAGCAAGGTTAACAATTATTTTGCGACATATAAATAAATTCTTTAACATAATCTTGTTACATTCAAGTTAGGTCACCCGCGCTCTGCTGCGGGATGTTTGGCGGCCGGTGTTTTCGGTTGGACGTGTTAGAAAGTATGTTTTTGTAAAAAAAATAAAATTAACGGTCGTTAAGCACCGGGAATCGATTTAACGCACTGTTTTGGTGCATTCTAAAAAAAAAACTAACGGTCGACCGCTAGTGGGGAAATGGGTATTTTATAAAAAAAATTAAAATGAGGGCAGTTTTCGTAATTTAACACATAGTGCGAGGGGGTATTTCGTAAATATTTGAGGGGCTATTTCGTAAATAAAAAAAGGAACGGGTCGGGGCGGACTGGGTCGGGTCGACCGGACAAAACCGATAACTCAGAAAGTGTGAGTGAAAATTTTGGAAAAAAAAGCAAAAAAACAATTTAATTTTTTTTTTAATGTTAAGATATTCATAAAAAAAACAGACCGATGACTGAAAAAGTGCGAGAGAGTATTTAAAAAAAGAAAACAATTTTTTTTTTTCTAAAGGAAAAAAAAAACCTGATCGGACCGGGTAAAAAAAAAAAAAAAGGGGCGCATTAAATTTCCTCGGGTCGACCCGACAATACCGATAACTCAGAAAGTGTGAGTGAATATTTTGGGAAAAAAAACAAAAAAAAACAATTTAATTTTTTTTTTAAATGTTCGGGACATCATAATAAAAACGACGTTGACTAAAAAGTGCGAGAGAATATTTAAAAAAAGAAAACAAAATTTTTTTTTTCTAAAGGAAAAAAAAACCCGATCGGGACCGGGTAGAGGTTGTGCCGGACATATTAAAATGCACCCCGGTATAAAAAAAGGAAAGTTTTATGCGTAAAAATTTTTTTGGGAAAAAGTTTACTTTTTAAAAACTTTTTGAGGGAAAAAAAGGAAAAAAAATGGTAAAAAAAAAGAAAACTAAATGTTAAGAAAAAAATTTTTCATTAAAAAAACAGCCGATGGCTCGACAGTGCGAGAGGGTATTTTGAGAAAAGAAAAAGCAAACATTTATTTTAAGATTTTCGTTCACACACCCAACCCACCCCAACAAAACAAAACACCCACCAAAGCCCAAGACTACTCTAATGAGTGTGTGTGTGTAGTGGAGCGCAGGTTAAGTCGCGAGGCTGCGGTTCTAATGCGACTGTTTTTTTCTTCCGATGGAGAGTAATAATTTCTTTATATTGTTGCTGTGCTAAGAAATAGTACTATCTGTATAGATAGAGAAACTCCAGAGATGGACATAGAGATAACCGAGATTATACAGACTCACCACTATAAAACGCCGCTAACCCACCAACACGTCAACCCACACACCCGCCAACGCACCCCCCCCGCCCTCGCCCCGCCCCTCCCGTCGCGCCGTCCCCCTATTCCCGCAGCTTACATCAACAAAGCCCTATAGTTTTTTTTTAAAAAAGTTTTTGAGAACTAACAACAAGTACAAAAAACCTGAGTCAATGTGAAGTAAAAGAAAAAAAAAGAAAGAAAGAAAAAAAATAAAAAAACAAAAAAAAAAAAAAATTGGGGCGAATTAAATTTTCCGGTAAAGTCGGGGTCTCATTAATGTTTGGCGGGTCGGTGCGTCTGCGTTTGCGACATATAAATAAATTCTTTGACATAATCTTGTTACATTCAAATGAGTGGATACTAGTTGAAAGCTTGAGATTACATGGGTTGTGTCTTCAGAACCTGAAATGACAATTTTACCCTCCATAGTTGCACTTCACTCCAATATTCTGATATTTTTGGCAACTTTCCAATAATATCAAGTCATTGTAAGGGTAATATTGGAAACAAAATAAAATCTCAATAAAAGAGGCTTATCTATCTACTTGTAAGTTGCAAGAGTAAGAGGGTACCTCAAGTTTTTATAAAACTAACATTCTGCAGGCCAAAGGTTTCATCTTTTTGTATACTTATCAAAATTTTGAATTAGCCTGCAAAATATGTCTCAAGCTTTGTGTTGTTCACTTTCCTCCATTTCCTCAAGCAAACCAAGTTAGTCCTGTTTCCTTCTTTATATATGGATATGTATTGGACTTGTAAAGTGTATATTGTATATGTAATTGTATGTTTCTTTTATCATATCAAATTTGAGTGTTTTGTGATTGTGAATATAATGTTTGTGTATGATATTTAATGGTAAAAATAATTGAAGTAAGGGAAGTTTTGCTTAGTGTACTAATGGTTTGAGGGTACATGTAAATTGCATTAGTTTAGTAGACTTGTAGGTTTCTTGTTAGCATGTATATATGTGTTTTACTAGGTAGACTTGTTAGGTGCAAAAGTTTAATAACCGATAACCCGAACCAGCCCACAATCGGCTGACTTTTCAATTTGGGACATACATGACTCACTCAACGGTTACTAAGTAGACTTGTTATTTACTTGAATTTTTGTGTGCCTGTATATGGAAAGAGTTTTGGAAAAAAGTTTTGCAGGATTTATCATTTGATGTGTTTTGGGTTCTGACAGATTGTTGATGTTGTTACAGGGCTAATTGGTGGAAGCTCTAGTGCTCCAAAAGTGATTTTCATCAGCAATTTGACTAGCCAGAAGTCAAAAAATGAAAGATTTCAGTCATTGGAAGTCAAGGTGAGATTTCTCTTGCTGTCACTATATTGACACTCTAATTTCTCTTGTTAAGCATATTTATTTTGCAGGCGGCTACTGATGAAACAAAAAGTACCACAAAGGTGAACAGCATAGTTTGCGATAGTTGTGAGGGAAATGGTAAGCTGCCTTCTGAATGACTAAAATAGTCCACCTTCGATTCTAAGTAGTCAACCTATTAGCCTTCTTTACTTTATATGTTGATTGTGTCATTCGATTTGGCGACAACTTTCTTTGCTTCCATCTGAAATTTACCGTCGATTTAAACCATTTATTGTGATTAGTTTGACTCTTAAAAGTCCATCATAGAAGATTTGGTGTTTACGTTTAGGTGCCATACAATGTACACAATGCAAAGGGGATGGAGTTAACTCAGAAGATCACTTTGGCGGAAGGTTCAAAGCTGGTGGCTTGTGTTGGCTATGCAGGTTACTATTCTCATATTTATTCATCGTCTAATGCTCATTTTCCGTATTCAGTTAAGAAAATTGTCTTCAAGCTTAGAAATTGCGTCGATGGAAGAAAAATATAAAACAGACTTCAGCTTTTCGGTTAATGAGTGTTGTGTGTGGATATGCAGAGGTAAAAAGGAGATTCTTTGCGGTAACTGCAATGGAGCTGGATTTAGAGGCGGGTTCATGAGCACTGCTGATCAATAGCACAAGCGCTAAGATGATGTTTAGTACAACAGTTTTGCCAGTTTGAATGTTGTCTACTTGTAATTGTAAGCATACAGGCACCACACCACGTTAGTACACCATGTTTGCGGTTGTTCTGATAGAACATCCAGTCACTTTATTATTCAGTTTGTTATTTGTAAACATCATGACTTGAGGTTGTAATATTTAGTTTTTCACGTTTGGATAATGAATTGTTATTCTTCATTTTATCAATATTTTGAGTCATTTGACTAAAAGGGTGTTTGGGATTGTTTATGTATCGTCGCAGCTTATATGCTTAAAATGCCAAACACCCCATAATCGAGATCAAGCTAAAGACTTGGTTTGATATAAAGTGGTGGTTCTTTTTGGTGTATTCACAATTCTACATGCAATGAACCCAAATGAAAAAAGGTGCAGCTAGTCTCCTAATAAGTACACCGTACCACAATGAACAGAATACGTGTGATTATAAAAAGCTGGTCACGCGCTTTCAACGTTTAATATAAAGCGCATAATATACACAGAATACTAAAATAATTATAATGTTTCTACATGACATGGCAAGAAATCGAGAGAGATCGTGTATCAAGAAGCTTTAGAGCTTGGCCCATGAAGATTGCAGTTTACAAATACACACGTTCAGAACTATGACAATATCAAACGGAGAATTTCCCCTGAATGCTTGAAAGATTTCTCGGTTTCTTCAAGACAGTGGTTCTTCTCCTCTCTAGTCCAATTCTGGTTATGGGATAATGAAAGTGTTAGAAATATGCTTTCAAACCTACTACTTATAAGTGACAATATGAGCAGGTTGTAACAGGTCAATAAGGGTAAATTTTGTACATGTCAAAAGGGGTCAACCCAACACACCTATGTCCAAACTTTTCATATTCTTATAGATAATTGATTGCATTGTATCGAATGAACTATGCCTTTTGGCTTGATGATGTAATAAACTTTTTATTACGTCACCAGTGTATACAAGTACCCTTCTATAGCAGGTAAACCGATGTGCTGCTATAAAAGGCCACTTGCATACATTGGTAACGGAATAGAGGTTTGTTACGGTAAAAAAAGAATAGTTCATACATACAATGACAAATTCGAATAAGTTTGTTACGTTTTTAGTGCAGTAACCCCATTTACAATTTGGAGTTAGCAATTAGTCGAGTTCAACGTACAAAGTAATTTACCTCTGCAACTTTATTCAACTTATCCCGAACGCTCTGCAAAAGTTGAGAGAGATCGCCATCCCATTTGTAGAACTCCAATTTCTCTTTCCATTCATACTTCCTCAGCTCCTTCAATTATAGCAAATTACATTACAAATAGTTGATGCATATAATATTAGTAAAAGACCAAAAAATAAGACATACTGCTTGCACCATGAACAAGATGCCGTTTTTGGGTATGGTCAAATTTCTAAAAGACATTAAAAGATTTCTAACCTTTCTCCCAATCATCCGACCACCAGCGGAATGAGCAAAGTAGGTGTTGTAGAAGTGACAAATAAAAGCTTGTGGGTCGTTCTTAGATAACTCTTCAAGACGTGCTGAATAATCGAGTCCGGGTTGTGAAGGTTCTGGTATAGAATGGCCTTGTTCTTTTAACCATGCCAAATCTTTAGCTAGAGCTTCCGACCTTTCCAATCCAGTGTTCCTGAATTCAGCATCTATAGAGAAAGCCATAAGCATAATGATTATAAAGTGCGACACATAAAGCCGAAGACATTTTATATGGTATGATTAATCCATGTAGAACTTGAGAGATTATGATGAAAATTTGTGTAATATGTAATGACCATATACTCCCTAGAACTTTAGATCATAAATGCCTCTTATTCATACAAGACAAACTAATTTACGTAGCATAAAGGGGCGTTTGGGATTGCCTTCAAAAACTGCTTATGCTTAAAATAATTTGGACTAAGCACCTTCAATTTGATTAACCAAAGCTGCTTATTCCACTCAAATAATCAAACAAGTAGCTTAATTAAGCCATATCAGACAAAGTCAAAAGCCAAAACTAGTTATCTGATTTACCAAAACGCATTTAGGAAATACGGAGTGCAAAGTTTGGGTGTACAATCTCAAGCATCCCTTTAGTATTGCATGACTAAACTATATTAGGGTCAACAAACCACCAAAAGCGTCTAATTCTAAATCCTATAACTTTGTAAAAAAAGCATGTTCTTTTATACACATATTAGAAAAACAACTATCATCATCTTATAACTAACTACACCTACTATCAGTATAGTGTTAGCAAAACTACAAAAGGACATACAATCCACCAAAATCAGCATAATTTAACTCAACATTGTTACAAAGGGGATGTTTAAGCTTGCTTATTTTTAAGGAAGATCATTTCAAATCATCACTAAAAGGGGGTGTTTGGAATTGCTTGAGCACAACCCTTATCCAAACACTACAAAGTTGCTTCTTTCCGTAAAAGAAACACAAGAAGCAGATAAGCACTCTTATAACTAATAAGCATATCCCAAACGCCGCCCAGGGCCGGATATGGGCATGTGCAGAGTGATCAACTGCACAGGGCCCAAAACCAGCAAGGGGCCTCAAATTTGGTACATCATGTATACTGCTAGCCCATCATTAAGGAAAAGCCCATTTCAGCTCATTTGCTTATGTCCCACTGTCCCAGCAATATTTTCGTAGTTATTGCATCAATTGTTGATAAAAGTGTCACTGAGATTCTATCTTTAACATTTACTCCGTATTTCAAGTTAGCCCGAAATACAAATGTGGACATTTAGGGGTGTTTGTTTCGGCTTATATAGCCGACTTATGGCTTATTTGTCTTTGGGCTTATGTTTCATAACCTCACTTTTTGTGTTTTATTTTGAACTCTTTTCGGCTTATATAGTTATTATGTCATAATGAACGTATATAAGCCGAAAAAGTTTTAAAATAAGCCACAAAAAGTGAGATTATGAAACATGATCCTAAAACCAAATTAGCCGTAAGCCTTTTGCAAAGTGGTTGTAGTTGTGGCTTATGAATGTAACATGAAATACACGAACATTTAAATAAAAAAGTAAACATTTCTTAAGCTTTCTCTAAGAGCTCCTTTATATGAGCTAAAACTTATAGCTTCAAAAAGCTTTTATAAGCTCAAGCTCTTTTTTGCTTCCATAAGCTTTAACTCAAACATACCCTCTCAGTTCTCATGTTTTTTTAGTAAGGAAAAGTAAAGAAACAGAAAGTAAACATTTCCGTTTCAAAATCAACCAAATCACCCTTGTTTTAGAGTCCTTTTACTTTTCTTTTCTTTTCATCGTAAAGCGATCCTCAAGAACAGAACGTTTTTTGTTTCACTTTTTTTTTGGGGTAACCATGGTTTTCGACCTTTTGGCCCACCAATCCACAGGGTTTGAACCCACCGCCACACCCACTCAAACCGGGTAAAGCCCTCCCTTTTTAGGAGGTTGGCGTGACCACTTCAAGGTGGCTTGCACCTAGCAGGATTGAACTTGAGACCTCACACATTTTAAAGTGATAGCCACAACTCCCTTCATTAAGCCACCCTTGAGTGGTTACCTTTTTTGTTTTACTTCATTTTCTTTATCTTCTAAGTGATACCGGAGAACACAGCGTAAGCGTCACATATTCACAATCATATAACTCAAACATAGACAAAAACTTACATTCAGGGAAATCAGCCTTATCAACAATCTTCTCCAAAGTATCATACACCAATTTACTATCAACCAGAAACTTTAAGTACCCTTCAATACTAGGCTCCCATTTAGGCAAAGGAGTCTTATTAGCCTCCTTTTCACCTTCTTTAGCTTGATCTTTTGTATGCAACTTCATTGCCACAAATCTCATTTCTTCCACAAACCCTTTTCCTTCACCAGGATATCTCTTCTTCTCCGCCGCCGCCGCCCCTGCCGCCGCCATGACCACCACCGGAAAACCTTTTTTCTTCATTTTTAGACCAAAAAGATTGGTTTTTTTTGCATTATTTGATATGGGTATGATGAAAAAAGATGTTTTGGGGTGAGATATGAACTGGGTGGTCATTTTTGAAGCAAAAAACTGGGATTGCATGATTGGGTTGAAGTAAAGATTGGATTTTGGAAGTGGGGTTTGAAGGGTTTGATTGATTGGTGTGGATTCTTGAAGTCTTGAGAAGTGTTTGTGTTTCTATGGGGAAGATGAATGGAATGTATGGACTCTGTATGGGCACATTTTTCGGGTTTTTATTTTAGATAAAGTTTATACTATAGAGTAACACTGCCTGTCTTAAAAAAACATTTGTCTAATGACAGAAGGGTAAACACACAGGTTTTAAAAGAAGGGATGATATATTTAGGAATACTAGATTCACAAAGTTTTTACAAACAAAAATTCATAAAATGACATGTCATGCACATTATTGGATGCATAAAGAAAGAGAGTCTAAAAAGAAGATAAAGAATATCACAAATTAAGTGACATGTCATTTGGTGGATTTTTGTTTGTAAAACCTTTGTGGATCTAGCACAATCGTAATATATTTGGGAGACTATCTGATTTTTAAAATAAAGGAGGTTTATAACCCGCGCGTTGTTGCTGAGCGCGCGGGATTGTAGGACTCACCTTAAATAAATCTTGTTATATAAAAAAGTCGTGGATAAATTAAAGTTTAAGGTTGGGTTTGTAACATTAAGCATACTTTATGGTGCGTTTTGAAAATTGTTTTTTAAATATATATATATATATTAAACTTCAACATTTTTTATAAAATCGTACGTATGTCAGAAGCATTTCAATATAGGGCTCGTTTTGTTCGCAATTCGACGATCGTTTCAGTGATATTTTTTCCGAATAAATCGATATATGTGCGCTCAATAATTGATAAATAAAGTTTGTTATATAAAAAAACGTGAATAGGTTAAAGTTCATGGTGCGTTTTGAAAATTGTTTTTAAAAAAGTATTTTTCTTTTGCATCTCGGGTTTGTAACATTTACAATACTTTAGGGTGGGGTTTGAAAATTGGTTTTTTAAATATATATATATATATATATATATATATATATATATATATATATACTAGTTACGTAACCCACCCGACGGGCGGGGTTGCTTCCAATTTTATTTAGTTTTATTGTTATTTTAAGTGTGTAACTGTTGGATTTTTAAGACGATGTGATGGAACTTTTTTAAAGCGTTAGACGATTTTACATTATTTTTTTATTTGGTTGAAATCCATATGAACTGTTTAATGATGACAAGGGAAACATGGCTAAGTTTATGTATTGTACTTCCTGGTTATATAACAAAATTTCAAAACAATAGACAAATAGAAAAAAAACATACAAATAACATTTTGCTATATCAAATGATTTCGTAAACAAATTAAATACTTAACTGAAGCCACGAATTGCACATATACATGTGTTTTGACAAACATAAAAGAAAAACCATGTAGAGAGCAAACTAATAGTCCATGATAGAAAGTTATCGTCATCGTCTTCGTCCTAGATGTATCGTCATTGTCACCAATCTGCAATATGATAAAAAAACAGTTTAGCAAAATCAAATCTTGAAATACTATGTAACAAAACTATAAACGAGTTAGTCTTTCTCCTCAATATATAATTACGTTACAACCACAAATAAAAAAGATAACATAACATGATCTTAAAGATACGATCCACAAATAAAAAAACACATGTATAACAAATACGAATCAAACATGATAAATTGCCACATGATCTTCTAATTTTGATTATCTTATTTAGATTTAGCATACAAGTATTTAAGATGGGAGTATATTATTTCTGCCTATGTTTTCTATATTCTTCTCTGCAAAAACAACTAACAATCTCGTTATACTTGCGTTAGAAATTTTTCATACTATTGTCTCGAACAGGTTTAGATCGTTATAAAACCTACGTATGAAAAAAGTAATGCATGCAATATGTACGCATGCTAAACAAAACGCATGCTATATCCTAATTGCATGCATATTCCCTTCTCCTCCTAAAACTAACAATCGGCAATATAAGCAGTGCTCGTATGTCTTTATAGATAAGATTTAGGGTTTTGAGTTAAAAGATTTTCTTGATTAAAAAGTCATGTATCTATGGATTTGGATGAATATCAAATATAATTAGGGAGTATATCTTGATATATTTTTGAAAATCAAAAGTTATAAACTAATTAGGGAGATAACGTGATAGAGATTGGTAAATAACTTCGTACATATTGAGATGCAATATATATATTTTAGGGACACAACTAATTTCATGTTTATAGCCACGTAGATAAATAATTCTACTACGTAGTATTTATGTTGTAGAAGCTTTGGTAACACAATATATATGACAGACAAGCCCTTTGGTAACACAAGATTGAATTGCTTTACGTGTGCCTACCGGATGCCACCACTGGACACCCTTAACTTGAATCACTTTTATAATACAAACTTGAGCTAATGCGTAATCATAAAGTTTAGTATGTGTTATTACATTCAAAAACTATACCAAGGAATTGTATTCCCGCGAGATGTATAAATGTGTATATAAAACCAATACAGTAATCAACCATATAATGATTTGTAAACAAGCATGTTCTCACCCCAAATATATGTAAAACGAGTAAAAACAGGGGAGCTATAAACTCACCTTGATGATGAAGAACGATTGACAGATAGGCATCTAATATGCACAACACAACGGAAGACGAAACGGCTTTCAGTGAAGTTGCAGTTAACTTAACGGCTAAAGTCCCATAGCTTAGGATAATGAATTCTGGGTTTTTCGATTGAATGGATACATCAACACGAGCGTTGATAAGATTTAGATTTCAATTGTAATAGATGGTGGTGGTTAAATTAAAATAAATTGAAAAGTGAACACAAAGTATGTAATATATTTTGTATATGGTACATATGAAAAAATTATAACTCCTTATTATAACTCATTACATGAATTTATATAACCGACACAACAATCTAAGATTTATGTGACGTATATAATTGCTTTGCAAGTATTATATAATAAGTGAGAGTAAATATTAGACCAAATATTTCGACGCCAATGTAGTTAATAAGGAAGTCTCTTGCATAAAAGTGGACACAAGTCTTTATAGTTATAGTTTAAACAAACGTATGTTTGTTTAAGCTTTCTATAACATTTATGATGTTATCTTTTAGCTGGACAATTATAAATATAAAACTAAAAGTTTATAAATCTTATTTTTTGTTTTCCTCGAAGGGTCGTGTTTAAATAGTTATTCTCATTGTAAAGTATTGTTTTCGTTGTTTTCTGTATATTGTATAATACAAATTTTTTACTATATTTTAAAATATAACTTAGTCTTTTTATTCGGTTTCCAAATAATAGAAGCTTTAGTAAAACATCTTAAATATAAAGTTATATAAATTTTGCCATGACACTTCGTTTATATATGTTTCCATATTTATCAAATCCTAAAGTGTTTTCTTTTCAATCAATCCGCGTGTTTCAAATATATATTCTTATATATTTTTATGAAACTAAGTACCACCTATTCAATAGTTTTATTGTTAAAAATAAAAAAGTAATAATTATTACAATTTTTTTAACCATTTAAACCACCGACGGTTTTATATTTATTAAATCCTATGATAATTTTTGCTTATCTATTTATATAACCCAAACACACCACCTTTACGGTAAATCTGCCTCACCCAAACACACTATTTATGATAAAAACAACCAAAAGGACCTCTTTGTTGTTCTTCTTAACCAAAAAGCACCCCTTGGTTCTTTCTCCCCCGATATTTGTAAAATAATTGTAAAACAAGTGAAAGAGGGGCTATAAACTCACAATATCCTTTAAAAGCAATCACAATGTTATAAGATAACCGAGTAAGTAAAAGAGTTGTAAACAAGCATGTATCCCCCTCGCACCTATTTCTGCTAAACCAACCAAACGGACCCCTTTGTTGTCTTCTCTAAACCCAAACGCACCCCTTGGTTCTTATGTTAACCCAAACGCACCCCTTGGTGCAAATCTGCCCAACCAAACGCCCCTTTATTTCCAATCTTTCGAACCAAACACGCCCCTTGCGTGTTTTTGCTATACCAAACACCCCTGTTTGGCAAAATCTGCCAAACCAAACACACCTTATGTGCCAATCTGCATAACCAAACGCACCCTTAGTTGTTTTCTACCAAGCCAAACGCACCCTAATTGGTGGTGGCTGTTAAGCCAAACATAGCCTAGCTGCCATAATCAAACCAAACGCAGCCCCTTGCTGCTGACCCGATTCCAAACGCACCCTTTCCGGTGAAAACCAAACCTACACGCGCCCTCTTGGTGCTTACCCCAAACCGGACGCACCCTTGTCGGTGAACCCGAATTCAAACGCACCCTTGGTGCAATATTTAAAACCAACCGCACCCTTGGTGGTGCGTGGCTGCCAAACCACCGAAACAAACACCCTCTAGGGGCTGACAGAAAAACCGAACGCACCCTTGGTTGCGGGGCTGACTCGAAACCCAACGCACCCTCTTGTGGTGTTAAACCACATAAACAAACACCCCATTGGCTGCTACCACGGCCAAACGCACCTGCTGTGGTGCAGCCGTGGTGGCGATGATGAGAGGGGTGGTGGCGTCGTGGTGGTGATGATGACGAGGGTGGCATGGAGATGGAGATGATGAGGATGTGATGATGATGGTGGCGGTGGTGCGTCGGTGTGGCGGCAGCAGTGGTGGTGTAGGTGGCTGTGGTGGCGTGGGGGTGATGGTATGGCAGCGGGGTGAGGTGGTGATGGTCTCGATGGTGTGGAGATGATGGAGTGGTGATGGGGGTGGTGGCGACGGCTGCGGCTGTGGCAGCCGAGGGGTGGGGGGTGGGTAAACGGCCCGTGACCGCGAGTGTGGTGGGATCGGTAATCCGTCAGGTGGGAGATCGCTTTTGATTTCGGTCGAAAAAGTCCGCCGAAAAAGTTTTCCGACGGCGGTGGCCGACAGTGGGGCGGTGGCCGAAAAATATGGGAGAGGGAGAGAGAGTGATGATACATGTGTGTGTTGTGTTTTATATATAGAATTGAAAAAAATGGGTGGACACACATATAAATATATATATATAATATATATATATATATATATATATAATTATATATAATACTATATTATATATATATTATATATATATATATAAATTAACAATATATATAGTAATATATATATATATATATATAACTATAAAATAAAAGTGGCAAGCCCCTCATAGTTTAGGGGTGGGGGATTTTGAAAATATAACTCCAGGGACTAACAGTGAAATTTTTGATGAAAACTTTATTTAAGATATTGGTTCGGACTCGTTTAGCCACTTATAAGGATGATTCAACGCACGAAACTGCGCCAAATTTTTCCAAATAATTTTTCCAACAAAAATGAGTATTCATTTGATAGTATTTCATAAATATTTTTATAACATTTATAAAAATATTTGTTATTCAATTGGAAACCCGGTTATGTCTTGTCCGAAGTAAAAATAAAAATAAATTTCTAACCCGTATATTCGCGTTATCAACAAACGTTTTCGAATAAAATGATGACTAATTTATTAAATAATTTTATTTAATAAAAAGTGTTAATTAAATATAATTTAATTATTTTCTCGTTTCTAAATCTTGCGAGGGCATTTCAGTCACTTTCTGACTGTTTTCAGGTCTCGGTCAAAACTGAAAAGTTGTCAGGAATGTCGTTTTACATCAAATTGCTTTAGAGTCCGAATAATGAAAACGTGATTTAGCGAGTCGTTTTTGATAATTCAACTTAGGAATAACATATATTTTCTCATTTCAAGTCAAATAAATTAAAAATGAATTTGCACGTGAGAGATGTAATAATAAATATGATTTATTATTTAAAATATGTTCCGAAAATTTTACCGGTTACGCGGTAATCGCTTTTACGTGACAGTGAAAGACCAAAAGTCAAAAGTCAAGTCGGACCCGAAAAGTCAAAGGGTAAAATAGTCATTTTAAAAATCCAAAAATTGTCGGATGTTACAAAACAGTTTAGCAAAATCAAATCTTGAAATACTATGTAACAAAACTATAAACGAGTTAGTCTTTCTCCTCGATATATAATTACGTTACAACCACAAATAAAAAAAGATAACATAACATGATCTTAAAGATACGATCCACAAATAAAAAAACACATGTATAACAAATACGAATCAAACATGATAAATTGCCAATTGATCTTCTAATTTTGATTATCTTATTTAGATTTAGCATACAAGTATTTAAGATGGGAGTATATTATTTCTGCCTATGTTTTCTATATTCTTCTCTGCAAAAATAACTAACAATCTCGCTATACTTGCGTTAGAAATTTTTCATACTATTGTCTCGAACATGTTTAGATCGTTATAAAACCTACGTATGCAAAAAGTAATGCATGCAATATGTACGCATGCTAAACAAAACGCATGCTATATCCTAATTGCATGCATATTCCCTTCTCCTCCTAAAACTAACAATCGGCAATATAAGCAGTGCTCGTATGTTTTTATAGATAAGATTTAGGGTTTTGAGTTAAAAGATTTTCTTGATTAAAAAGTCATGTATCTATGAATTTGGATGAATATCAAATATAATTAGGGAGTATATCTTGATATATTTTTGAAAATCAAAAGTTATAAACTAATTAAGGAGATAACGTGATAGAGATTGGTAAATGACTTTACATATTGAGATGCAATGTATATATTTTAGGGACACAACTAATTTCATGTTTCTAGCCACGTAGATAAATAATTCTACTACGTAGTATTTATGTTGTAGAAGCTTTGGTAACACAATATATATGACAGACAACCCCTTTGGTAACACATACTTAAGTTAATAACCTTCAAAAATAATTATACGTTGATGAGATCACTAAGTTTAATGGTGACATGTTTTCAAGATAAATTAAATAACAAATTCAATAATTCGCTAACCTAAAAAAGATAGTCTGTCATATATCAATCGTAATTCGTAATCAAATTTGAATGGTATATTCGTACGTTGTTAGAAGATAGTATTATTGTTTTGGATAGTTGAACACAAATGGTGGCTTGGATCAGTTGATTAACTTGATTGCATGTTAATCATAAGTCACAAGCTCAAACCTTGTTATGACCAATATTTTTCAAAAAAATCAGAAATTTAATGCTAGAGGCGTGTCCATGTCATAGTTGAGGTGGCATACAGTCATTAAATCATATTTATACACTCATAAATAGCCTCATATATATGTTATAGATATATTAAACTTCAATATTTTTTATAAAATCGTACGCATATCAAAAGCATTTCAATATTGGACTCGTTTTGTTCGCAATTCGACGATCTTTTCAGCGACTTTTTTTTTTCGAATGAATCGATAGATATGCGCTCCATAATTGATAAACAAAGTTTGTTATATAAAAAATTCGTAAATAAGCTACAGTGTTTTTTTTCGGCTACTGTTCATAACGATACTGTTTAACATATGGTATAATATTTTTTTCCCTCTGCATCGGGAGTCGTGAACAGTACATTATTTTATTCAAAAAATTCCCTTTACTGTGCACTGATGTTTAATATATATAATTACCAAAATAACATGTTCAATACATTATTAACCAAAATGAACTCTTTTTGTGACCCTTGCCCTTTTTCTGAGATTTGAATGTTCTAATTTAATCCTTTAACTATTTGACTTTTGTCAGATTCGTTGGAAAGTACCGTGTTGTCGGTGGTGAATAAATGTGATTGTGGTTATTTTATGAGTATGATGCTTGTGTTAATCCTTTTTAGAGGATTTTATATGTGTTGATCGTGTTCCGGGAGGTTTGTCTCGTGAATAGCTTGAAATGCCGAAAACGAGTCCCGACACGTCCGTTAATGTTCAAAATGAGTTTTGGGAAGTTTAACTTCGAAAAATGTCGTGTAAATATTCTAAGTTCTTGGAAAAGTATTTTTAAGCTTAATAAAAATACTAAGTAACTTCGGGCAATATTTTAAGGTCGAGGTTTTTGAGTGTTAAGAGAAACCGACACAAAAAGAGCCAACCCGACCCTCCTTGGATCCCATATCCGGTCGAACCCCACAAGGGACAAGGGTGGCTTCTTTTTAACTAACTTGTCTCACAATGGTACATAGGTGCTTTGTTTTTATCCATAACACACACTTCTCATTTTGTTTTCAGAATTAAACACACACATTTTCTCTCTTGTCTCTCTCTTGCGTCTGAAAACTAAGACGTGGAGTATTGGGTTGATCCTAGTGCTCGGGTAATCATTTAAACTACGTTTGGGTAGTCGGTTCGCATTCGTTCTCGCTTTTCAAAACCCTCTTTATAAGTTTTCTAAATTTACATTTAACTTGTACTTTTGAGTGTTAAATGATGCATAGAAGCTAGTTGTACGGTGCATTTGTTAAAAATCAAATACGAAAAGTTTACGAAAGATTATTAAGGGTGCGAATGGGGTTCGAATAAAAATAAAAGGAGAATAAGGTTTTGTAGTTTTATGGTCGTGGTCGTGATGGTTGAAAAACATTTATTTGCTATGTAGCTTATTTTGGTTAAGTGACTTATTAGCTTATTTATAAGCATTTCGGACTTATTTTTTGAGCTTATTAGCTCTCGGCAAAAGTGAAAAATACAAGGAAAGTATTTTTGGTTATTTACCTCGTATGTCGTATTTTTATGGACTATTTTGATAGCTTATGGTGATAACCGAACATACTACGTAGCTTATTAGCTTATTTATAAGCTTAATGGATTTGTTTTGGAGCTTAAAAGCTCACGGCCCCATTAAGCCCAATAAGCCGTGGCTTATTGTGAGCTTATTGTGGTTCGGGATATTTTGTTAGCTATTGATTTGGACTTATTTCTACTAATGGGCTTTAGTATTGGGCCTAGAACGTATTTTATATACGCGAATCTCTTAATGGATCCTTATTGGGCCTTAAGGCCCAATAAGCGAATATTAGTCGTTTTATGCGTTTTAACGAACTTTTGGAAAATGGAACTTACTTATGAAATGATATTGAAAGTCGTTTTGGAGAAATATGATTTGATAAACGTTGCGAAACAAGATTTTGGTACTTTGTCGGGAAATGGTGAAATTGTGGAAAAATGTTTGAAATTAAGGTTTAAAACCTTGGAAGACGTGGTATAAACGAACGGGTCATGTCGAAATTTTCTAAAAAATTCTACACTTAGAATTTTTACTCAAAACATGATTTTACGATTAAATAATAAAATATTATTATTTTAATACGTCGACTAAAAGACGAAAAATATATTTTTTTACAAAACTTTCCTAAATAGTTTAGCGTAAATAAACGTTTCGTTTCTTATAATTTAAATGATGAATTAATGGTAACTAAGAGTGCCGAATGGATTTACCGAAGTATATATATAAGTATTTAGTTCTTATATTTCCCGACTATTATATTAAATAGTATAAGTATATATATTATTTAAGGTTTGAGTTGGGGTATGTTATCTTTTAAACTAAGTTGTCAACCATCACACCACTGAAAACGTTAAGGATGACCGTACAACGCGCATCTGACCTCTATGCATCTAACCTGAAAACTGTTTTGGAAATAAATGTCTAAAGGGAACATTAATTGGACTAGGTCGTGTTCGGACGTCGTTGCATTTGCTTGTGTGATATTGAGTTTGCTGCTAGACACCTTTGCTTGAGGTGAGTTCTCGTAGCCTCATTTTTTATGTCTTTTCCGTTGGGGAAAATGATACTCAAAACTGTTTTGAATTGAATGTGTTTTCTTACTGTGCGAAACGTGGTTTTGTTTTTGGGACAATGTTATGTGCTTATGACTGCTATGTGAATATTATGTGGTTTGATTGTACTTGCGTGCATCAAGATGCATGGCAATGTATGTGATTAGCATGGATTTGCTATGTTTGTGATGGTCTTGCCCTAAGTAAATGCTCCATCTGGTAGGCTTTAGGTGCGGATGACCTCGGAGTTGTGACTCCAAGAGCATGGGTATATGCTGTTGTGATGACTAGCACGGGGATGCTATGTCATGGTGTATGATTAGCGGGGTTGCTAAGTCATGGAATTAAAATGTTTGGCATATATTCACTGTCATATTGCACAATTGTCCACTACTTAAAATATTGGCACATCGACTGGGTTTTTCTTTAAACCTACGAGCTCACCAACATTATTGTTGACCTTTTCGAGTATCATTTTCAGGTGAAGTTAATGATCAGTAAGGTTGTGATGTGAGCTAGCAGACTTTAAGAGTATCTTGTATGGATCATGTATTGAGAGGTTTTGCATTTGGTGTTTGATTTGAACTTAGTACTTTAAGGTTTTGGTTCAAGACTAGTATGGACCCCTGCGAGGGCTTTTGGTTGTAATAATTGGTGACTATGTGATGTGTTCTTATTGGGACTTCACTCAAATCTATATTTGGGGTTGAAGGTCATCATGACACTTTTCATTAATGCATTTTAGTTTTCTCTATTTTGTATCTTGTATTATGATTGATCATTCTTCGTCGCATACCCGTGTTTTCGCCTATGTCGGGGTGTGACAGATTGGTAATCAGAGCCAAGGTTATAAAGAACTAGGTGGTTTGTCCTAGACTATAACCTAAGAACCTTCATATAGTTGCGTTATAGGATCTATGTGCGCGATGTTCCGCTTATACTTGCTTCTATGGTTATATAGTATATCGTATTAGAAAAGTCATTCATTGAAATGTGTGAGCTCAATACTGATTACAACTGGGAAAGGATACGAGTATAAATACGGTGGCCAACATAGTTATAAACGCATCACGACTCACGCGTACTTGGTAATATCGTTCACCCAAATCAGTGATGACACCTTAGGATCGTTTGTATATATATATATATATATGTCGGGGCTGGCCATGCTGCATATACTGATAGGTTCCATGAGTTGGCTAGGTTAGTTCCTCACTTAGTTACCCTTGAGAACAAAAGGATTGAGAGGTACATTTATGGCTTTGCTCCACAAATCCGAGGGATGGTGGCAGCAACGGAGCCGACAATAATTCAGAAGGCTGTGCAGAAGGCTGAAACACTGACAGATGAGGCCGTTAGGAATGGATCACTAAAAAAGAACCCTGAGAAGATAGGGAATAGCGGAGAGTCTAGTAGAGATAGGAATGCGAGAGATGAGAACAAGAGGACTAGGACTGGGAATGCTTTTGCTACAACCACTAAACCGGTGAGGAGAGAGTACACTGCACAATTCCTAAGTGTGTAAGTTGTAACCTACACCACCCATCTGAGATACCTTGTAGGGCTTGCTTTTACTGTGGCCGTATTGGACATATGGCAAAGGACTGTAGAGTGGCTCCTAGGATGGTGAACCCGTTGAATGTTAGGAACCCAACTGCTGCTCCTGGAGCATGTTATGAGTGTGGAGGAACCGATCATTTTAAGGCAGCATGTCCTAGGTTGAACCAAGCACCAAGGCCAGGAGGAAACCGACCAAACCAAGCTTTAGCTAATGATGGGGGTCAGGGTCATGGGAACAACAGTAACCAAGCACGTAGGAGGGCATTTATGTTAGGAGCAGAGGAGGCTTGCCAAGACCCGAAATCTTGACGGGTACATTCACTCTAAACAATCATTTTGCTACAACGTTATTTGACTCTGGTGCCGACTATAGCTTTGTTTCCACTGCTTTTATACATCTGTTAGGCATAGAGCCCAGTGACTTAGGATTCAGTTATGAGATTGAGATAGCTAGCGGACAGCTAGTGGAGATAGATAAGGTTATTAAGGGTTGTGAACTAGAGATAGAAGGGCATACCTTCGATATTGATCTAATACCTTTTGGAAGCGGGAGTTTTGATGTAATAATAGGAATGGACTGGTTATCCAGGTTGTCCAACATAAGCTGCAATAATTTGTCCACGGAATGGAAAGTTAAGAAAACCCGCTACTAAATGACAATGTACTTAGAGTTACAAGAGAAATATCAGAAGAGAAAATGGGACATCTAATGAGTGCTAAGGCCAAGGAACAAAAACAAGAGGAGATTGTTATGGCTAGAGACTTTCCCGAGGTATTTCCAGATGACCTATCAGGATTAGCACCTATTCGAGAAATCGAATTCTGTATTGAGTTAATCCCTGGAGCAATACCGATCGCGAAATCTCCCTATCGATTGGCACCTTCTAAAATGGAGGAGTTGTCGGGTCAACTCAAAGAACTCCAGGACAAGGGTTTCATTCGACCAAGCTCGTCGCCTTAGGGAGCACCGGTATTATTTGTTAAGAAGAATGATAGATCCTTTAGAATGTGTATTGATTATAGAGAGTTGAACAAGTTGACCATTAAGAACCGTTATCCACTCCCTAGGATAGACGACTTGTTCGATCAACTTCAAGGATCAAAATACTTCTCTAAGATAGATCTTAGATCCAGATACCATCAGCTGAGAGTGCATGAGGATGACATTCCAAAGACTGCGTTTAGAACTCGTTATGGACATTTCGAGTTCACGGTAATGCCCTTTGGTCTGACGAATGCACCAGCTGTATTCATGGACTTGATGAACAGAGTGTGTAGACCCTATCTAGACAAGTTTGCAATAATGTTCATAGATGATATCTTGATCTATTCTAAGACCCGAGAAGAGCATGAGGTGCACCTAGGGTTAGTTTTGGAGCTACTCAAGAAGGAGAGATTGTATGCTAAGTTCTCTAAGAGTGAATTTTAGTTGCAAGAAGTACAGTTTCTTGGACATGTAATCAATGGTGATGGGATTCATGTAGACCTTGGTAAGATTGAAGCAGTTAAGAATTAAGAAGCCCCTAGAACTCTGATAAGTGCTTAATTACACATATCTTTTACCTTCAAAAATGAGCTTAAATGACCAAAAACAGACAAAAAACTGCCAAATATATGTTTGTTTTGCATTTGTATTGTGCAGGAAGTGGATATCAACAAAAAGACAGAAAATAGAGCCAAAATGACAAAACTGAGCATGGAATGGAAAAGACTGTGAAAAATCAAGGCCAAAGACCAAAAAAGTCAAAGTCAAAGTCAATCCAGAAGAATCAGCAGTCAAACCGGAGCCGGAACTGAAGAATACTGTTGGATGCAATCTTAACCCATCTGATGGGCCGGGAAAGCCCAATAGTATAATTATGAAGACTGTGAAGACCAAATGGGCCCTCAATCAATTTCAACAGCCCAATACACAAACCCAAGCCCATTACTGGCCCAGAAACCCTTTTTATAAAACATAAGGACCTAAATTGTCATTTTTT
>BQNB010059138.1:0-37453 GCA_026074375.1 Tanacetum coccineum | reverse complement strand
TATTTGGCATTTTAAGTCCGTTTTTGGTTATTTTAGCTCGTTTTTAAAAGTAAAAGGTATGTGTAATTAAGCACATACCAAAAACGAAAAATGATATATTAATTTATAGTTTATTTATCAAAAACGAACCACTAAATCATGTTTTCATTATTCGGACTCTAAAGTAATTTGATGTAAAACGACATTCCTGACAACTTTTTAGTTTTTGACCGAGACCTGAAAACAGACAGAACGTGACTGAAATGCCCTCGCAAGATTTAGAAACGAGAAAATAATTAAATTATATTTAATTAACACTTTTTATTAAATAAATTAGTCATCATTTTATTCGAAAACGTTTAATTATAACGCGAATATTCGAGTTGAAATCCATTTTTATTTCGGACAAGGCGTAACCGGGTCACTAAATAAATAACAAATATTTTTAGAAATGTTATAAAAATATTTATTAAATACTATCAAGTAAATACTCATTTTTATCAGAAAAATGATTTGGGAAACAATGGCGCAAGTTTCGTATTCTGAATCATCCGTTAAGTCGCTCAAATGAGTCCCGAACCAATATTTTAAAAAAGTTTCACAACAATTACACGTTTGGTCCCTGAGAAATATTTCACTCTTAACCCTAGACTATTGTAACTTGCCACTTTTAATTATAACTTTTATATATATATATAAATTTTATAACACATTTTCATTTATAAAAAAAAACACACACACTTCATACATCATCTCTCTCCCCCTCAACCTCCGGCAGCCACCGCCGGATTCCGGCCGCCGACCACCACCGCCGCCGCCGTCGCCGACCACCGGAAAACTTTTCCGGTGACTTTTCCGGCCAATACCAAAAATACTTCCTCCACTCCGATCTACCCGATCCCCATACCCACGCGCCGCCGTCCCTCCTCCGGCCGCCATGGCAGCCGCCGCTGCTGTCACCATAACACCACCACTCGACGCCGCTGCCATGCCTCCATCACCTCCACTCCACGCGCCATTTTCCCCTCCCCTCCGGCTGCTGTCCCACGACAGCCCTGCCACACCCACCGCCGCCACACCACGTCCACCATCATCATCCGCACCCCGTCACCATCTTCATCATCATGTCGCCATCATCACCACACCGATGCCAGCCGACGCACGCCGTCGCTGTCGCGGCAGCAGCCAACCACCTCCACCACTCCCCCTTCTTTTTCCTATTGGATGGTTATATTTTTTTAGTTTATTCTATTTTATTGGTTCTAAGGGTGTTTGGATTTATGGATAACATCCCCTAAGAGGATGTTTGTTTGCTAGTTTTATAGCCCCAGCGGGGGTGTTTGGTTGTGCGTTTAACAAGCCCAGTAGGGGCGTTTGGATATGCAGTTAACTGCCCAGCAGGGGCGTTTGGATCGGCGTTTAACAGCAGCCCAATAAGGGGTGCGTTTGGTTTACTTATTTTGTTATTCATCCGTTGCGTCTAAGGTATATATATATTAAAACCTGAGGATATTTTGCAACATGGATTGACTAAAAAGAGGGAAAATATCGAAATTTATAAATATGGGAATCGTCGTATAAACGAAAAGGTCGTGCCGAAATTTATTAAAATCTCTATACTTGGTAACTTTTCACTAAAATTTCTATTTATCGAGGATATAAATACTTAAGATTTAAAACGAGATACTAAATTATAAAGTATTATTTTATAAGTCTCGACTAAAAGACAATAATAATTTTTTTTTAAAACTTTTAAAATGTCGTTTATCTAATTCGTAACTTTAAAACGTACGTTTACTTTCTTACAAGAACTCGTTATTAATTTAATTGGTGATTTCCAAAGGCATGTCGAATTATGTTGTTTTAATTATTTTTCTAACGTCTCTTATATAATACTTGGAAAGTATTATATGCTTCGACTATTTTATAATCCTCGTCTTCCTTCATATATAATACACATCGCATATTATTTATACTTCGATTTATTCTTTTGGTCGTTTATCCTTATTATAAAATTCATGTTATGAATTATATACTTGTTTCATTTTTCATATGTAATATACGAAATATATTACATACTTTGCTTTTACCTTTCGATTTATTTTGTTTAACCATCCATCGGAAACCCAAATACACTATCCCAAACTAGTGGGACATAGCCGTTAAGTTAAGCTGCATCTTCTGGTCGAGCCGTTTCGTCTTCCGGTTGTGTTGTGCATATTAGATGCCTATCTGTAAATCGTTCTTCAACATCAATGTGAGTTCATAGCCCCACCTTTTCTCTTTTAATGGTTTTCTTAAACTGTTTTCGGGGTGAGAATACGTGCTCGTTTTACTACATAAACTTATTGATTTCTATACGTAAGCGTTACATGATTATTTTTACTAAGTTTGATTTGTTTACTACATGATTTGAGATCGTGAATACCTATATTTGAAACCGTGAATTTTAGACATGATTGTTTTACTACGGACACAAGTGTTTACAAAGTGTATGCTATCCAGATTACTGCCTGAATATTATTGCTAAGTTACCTTATTGCCGTGAAGTCCCTACTTATCATGAACCGTTAATTGCTATTGTAGTAAGCGCGAGTGTTGTGGATAGATCTATCGGGAGATGATTGACAATCCACACCTTACTTGGGTCACTGTTTGATCGGCGTGCATTTAAACATTGAGAGGGTGTTAGGTTGTGGCAAGCCTCCTATATGTATGATTGGGGCACAAATCAAGTTAACTTCGGGGTCTGAAGCCTTAGTGGCAATAATACATGTTTATATTTTACTTGGTGAATGTGTTTCCCTTGTTACCTTACTTGTTTTGGACTTCGAATCGTATTACGTCCACATTACTTTGATCTTGTGAATCCACTACTGACATTACTTAGATTTTATTAAATCACTACTTTGGATTTCGGAGGGATTTTGGAATAACACTTTTAAATGTTTGTAACGATTACTTGCTTATAAAAATATTTCTTAATTATTGCAATACTGCTTTTTTTTACTTAAACCTATGAATTTCACCAACATTATTGTGACGTTTTAGCATGTATTTTCAGGTTATCTTTTTTAGCTAGTGGAGCATTGGGAGCACTTCGAGTCGCTTCGCGGATATATATTTAGAAGGCTTAATAACTGAAGTACTATTTGACAAAAGTTTGGACAATGTGTTTCTAATCATTATAATGGAACCTATTTAACTCTGACATTTTTACTAAATTGAATGTGACATTTTATTAAACGTCTCTTTTGAGGTCGTTTTCTGTTGACTGTACTTTGTGCCTCGACGTCGCACCCCAAATGTTACCATTCCGCTGCCGACCGATTTTGGGGGTGTGACAGATGTAGCGGAGCACTTGGTTTGTATGGAGAACTAGGGCGTTTTTCAAAACCTCTGGACTATAAAACCGTTTTTCGAAAAAGGAAAAAATATATATATAGATTCTTTCACCATTGACCGATATAACCGCGGCGCGTGCTTCCTGCATCCTTATAAGCTCTCTTTTGTATCTCTGCTACTATTTATATGGATAACGAGTACGTCAATATTGCTATGTTTCTCGCTTTTCTTTACGTCTTTCGTATGACGCCTTACTATATACCTTATATTAGTAAGTTATTAATATTGTCATTCCGATTATCCCGTACTTTTGATTTTCTTCAATTACTCCCTCGAACACCTATGCCGATTACTGTACCCTCCACTTTGGTTGGAACATCTTCTATGCTTGATGTATATTTTGGTTTCGTAATCTATTGTTTTGATATCGTGTTTTTGTGCCGGCGATACTTAGGTAGGATGATTTATAATCATCTTATTGAAATGAATTATGACGCTTCTTCATTTGAATAAGGAAATTATAAATTACCGAACCATAAGTTTATAAATTCTTACTTACAAGGATTGGGACGCCTCTTTTTGTAAGTGACAAATTATAAATGAGTGGGCTTATGTTTACCCGACATAGCGTGTGTTCGTCCATATGAATCATTCCTTGGGCTATGAATTTCTTTCGAATCAGTGCTTTGTATAGGGATTTTTCCCGAAATATGTATGACCGCTGCGAACTTGATAATCTTATAGTAATAAATCATTAACCACTTACAGATTTGACGAACTTGTTAAAATTCTTCGTTCCGATGGCTTTTCTGTCGAGTCATGTTATTCATCCTTCATTTGAAGATTCTATATACATTTTGATTCATTAGAATCATATCGATTGCATATATTCCTTATGCTTTGTCCTTTGTTCAACTCAAATTTTCTGTTGGAACCTCGACAATGACTAGGATATATCCACTCATATAAATCACTAGTAAACCAAGGAAGACTAAAACAAATTGTGCACGGACGGCGTCTCTCTTAACGGTGGAAGACTGTAAAAAACATTATTTTTGGAATATATTTAAATAATAATTCATTTTTATTATTACTTGTTTGTCGTGTATAATATTTTTTTATTTGATTCGAAACGAAAAAGGATATATTAATTATAGTTGATTTATCAAACCGAACACAAAGTCCGTTTCATTTTTCGGACTCTAAAGCAATTTGATGTAAAACGAAATCCTGACAACTTTCTCAGGTTTGACGAGACTGCAAACAGACAGAAGTGACTGAAATGCCTGGCAAGATTTAGAACGAGAAATAATTAATTATATTTAATTAACACTTTTTATTAAATAAAAATATTTAATAAATTAGTCATCATTTTATTCGAAAACTTTAATTATAACGCGAATATTCGAGTTGAAATCCATTTTTATTTCGAACAAGGCGTAACCGGGTCACTAAATAAATAACAAATATTTTTAGAAATGTTATAAAAATATTTATGAAATACTATCAAGTAAATACTCATTTTTATCAGAAAAATGATTTGGGAAACAATGGCGCAAGTTTCGTATTTGAATATCCCGTTTTAAGTCGCTCAAATGAGTCCTCGAACAATATTTTAAACAAGTTTTCACAAACAATTACAACATTTGGTCTGCTAAATCCAGAGAATTTTTTGGATTTTTAGATAACTATTTTACCCCTTGTGACTTTTAAGTATGACTTGACTTACAAGAACACCATCTAAATCACGTATTCCGATCGGACCTAAAAGCAATCGACGTGAAAACAGGACATTCCTGACAACTTTTCCTCAGTTTTGCCCGGACCTGAAAAACGAGCCAGTGGGAAAAGGACTAAACAGGCACCGCAAACATTTATTCGAAAATATACAACGCGGACACACAAACATATTAAATTTGTTTTTTTTAATTATCAGTATTTATTAAATACTCACTAAATATTAAATAAAATTAGTCATCATTTAATTTAAAAGCGTGCGGGAGATAACGCGAATACTCGAGTGAAATCAATTTTATTTTCGGACAAAGCAAAACCGGTTCACAAAATGAATAATAGATATTTTATTAAATGTTATAAAATATTTATGAAACATTATCAAGTAAATACTCATTTTTATCAGAAAAATAATTCGGAAAACAATGGCGCAAGTTTCAAGAGTTGAATCATCCGTTAAGTCCTTCAAACGAGTCCCGAACCAATACGTGTCGAAGTTTTACTAAAAAGTTACAAATCGACCCCTGGACTATTTTATACTTGTCACTCCCATTAATATATATATATATATATATAACATATCACATTTCCATCTTCATTTTTTCATTTCCATCTCTTACACACACACAAACTTATACAACACTCTCTCTCCCTTCCCCAATATCCGGCCACCCTCCGACCGCCGGCGACCACCACCGCAGCCGCCGGAAAAGTTTTCCGACGAGCTTTTCCGGCCAACACCAAAAAGCTTCCTCACCTCCCGATCTATTCGATCCACACACCCACTCTCGGTCACGCGCCGTCACCACCACCCCTCGACTGCCACTGCCATAACGCCACCACCATCATCATAATACCACCATCATCATCACCCCAGTCACAACCAAGGGGTGCGTTTGCTTCGCGTATAACAGCCACGAAGGGCGTGTTTGTTTGTTTGTGGTGAAAACCACCACAAGGGTGTGGGTGGGTTCGGGTTATGGTTATAACACCAAGGGGTGTTCGTTTGGTTTGTGGGTTCGCAACACCTCGAGGTTTTTCTGCGTTGGGTTGATAAAAAACCAGCTGGTGAGTTCGGTTTCTATAAGGGCATCTTTGCGTTGGGTTTGTGGTCTCAACCAACAAGGATGCGGTTGGGTTTAATGAGTCAACCATGAGGTGCGTTGGTTTGGCTCTCAGCTTGCATAAGGGCCGGGTTTGAGTTTGTTGAACATCACGTGGGCTGCGTTTGGTTTGTATTAGGGCACCATAAGGGCGCGGCTGGTTTGTGTTACAGCCCTAGGGGCATTTGGTTGTGGGTTAACAGCCGAAGGGCTGTTTGGTTTTGCAACCACGGTTAGGGTGCGTTAGGTTGTTGGACCGGCAGCACAAGAGAGTATGTTTAGGTTTGTTCCCCGGGCTGCACTCGGGTGCGTTTGGAACCCTTTGACTTGCTCTTTATCGAGTGGACGCGCCCAAAGGGGCGTTGGTTTGGTTGTTCGCCGATAGGGGTGTTTGGCTTAACAACAGCCATGCACATGAGTGCGTTTGGCTGCTGTAAATACCATTAGGGGCGTTTGGCTTAACAGCAGCCATGCACATGAGTGCGTTTGGCTGCTGTAAATACCATTAGGGTGCGTTTGGCTTTCACACCCGCAGCAAGGGCTGCGTTTGGCTTAACAGCCCACCCACAAAGGGTGCGTTCGGCTGTATAAATATGACCAAAGGGGTGTTTGGGAGCAAGGGGTATGTTTGGTTTGGTTAGGAACACACAAGGAGTGTGTTTGGGTTAGCGAGACAATAAAAAGGGTACGTTTGGTTCATGATAAACGGTGAGTAAATACAACTTAAGGTTTAATAAACATGAAACTGTATATATTATATTGGTGGTTTAAATGGTTAAAATAATGTAATAATTATTATTATGTTCAGTGTATAAAATATTATATGTTTATCTATTTTAAAAACACGTGGGGGTTGCAATATTGATTTCATTATTAAGTCGGGAAAAAAGTTAGGACTTTATAAAATATGGAAATTCGATTTTATAAATGGAAATGTCATGGCGAAGTTTATAGAAGTTTTATACTTAGTAATGTTTTACTAGAGTTTATATTATTTCAGAAAACGATAAAAGGAATTAAGATATGTTTTAAGATATTTTTAATGGTATTATACAATAACCTGGACAACGAGCGAAAACTATACTTTTACAATAAGGCGAAGTGTTTTGGACACGACCTGTTAAAGAAATGAACATAATTAGATAAAATATTAAATTATATTTTATATTGGTATAAAACGGCTTACCACATTGGTTTTTAAGTTATATTGTAAGATACGTAGGCTGTCAACTTTTATTCAAAGTCTTTGTTAATTAAATTGGAGTCATAACTAATTGGTTTAATTAACATCGCACTTATGATATAATTACCATGGCAAGGTTATTATATACTTTTCAGTAATCTTTGGATTGCCGTCTTTGTTATATAATTCACGGTATGGTATTATATACGTGTTTATTTTTTCAGAAGTAATATATAAGACTTATATTACACACTTTTGCGTATATTTTCAATTATTATTTACCAACACCAAACATATACACATTAAATCTAAATTCTTTATTTCAACATGACGTGTTGAGGTGACTATCCATACAGGAAACCCCAATTCATTATCCTAGGTAGTGGGGGACTTAAGCCGTCAAGAGTAGCTGCAACTTTCTTGATCGAGAAGCTTCTCTATCCGTTTCGTATTGTGGCAATATTAGATGCCTATCTGTCAATCGCTCTTCATCATCAATGTGAATTAGATGCCTACCTATCAATCGTTCTTCAACATCAAGGTGAGTTCATAGCCCCACGTTTTACATGTTTTACATATATTTTGGGGTGAGAACATGCTTGTTACAAATTCAATTACGTGTTTGATTTAAAACTCCGTACGTGATCATTTTCAACTCGTCTGCATACATGTTTCAAACGGCATTTCACATGTGATTGAATTACAAATTGTTTTAATAACTTATTTGCATAGCTCGCTATGGGATATATTATTTGACTTCATTTTTTTGGTCACAAATGCATACTTTACATTTGAAAGGATTACGGATTAACTTAAGCGGATTGAACTGATGACAAAACGGTACTGCCCGGGTGTTCTTGGAGGGGACACCGGTAACGGGAGTACATATTTTTACTTTACTGCCCGGGTGTTCTTGGAGGGGACACCGGTAACGGGTTGTCCTACCAATCTCTAATTTTACTTGCCAGGGGTTCTTGGAGGGGGACCCCCCCCGCGTTCCCCCAAACCCCGGCCCCCCCCCGTTAGTACACCATCATCCCTCCCTCCTCTCCCCCTCTCAACAATCCCCCTGCACATCCTCCCCACGGACGCGGACAGTCGCTCATATCGAATCACCTACGTTTCCTCACCGTCACACGCCCACCCGCCCTCCACTCGAACCTGTAAATTTAAATTGGAGGGCCCCCCCGTCGACAGCGCGACACCCCTCGCGCGCCCTCCCTCGGCAGCCCTCTTATTGGGCGTGGATCCTGTTCGGGTGATATTTAGCGATCGCCGGGTAACGAACATTTATAGCGTTGATATTCCACGCGTATGACATAAAATGATCTATTCGGGATTGACAACCCCGTTTGGGTGATTAACTATCACTGGGTTGACGAACGTTTATAACTATGTCGGAGCACGTTGGACTACTTGGCCCCCCAACAAATACATAAGATTACTTGACTGTTATTAGTTCAGGTTCATGAGCTTAGAGTAATCGTAAACATTGTTTTATACTCACATGGATATTTACGTTGCCCTGAATAAAATGGCAATACATACTTGAAACACTTTTGGTGACATTAAATTGGTCATGCATTCTTTATAAATCTTTGGAATAAGATTCGTACTTTTGGTGACATTAAATTGGTCATGCACTCTTTATAAATCTTTAGGATAAGATTGGTACTTTTGGGGACATAAAATGTGTCGTGCATTCTTTATAAATCTTTGGGATTTTTACATGGTACTGTGATGATACAGTGGATTACATTCATATTTAAAGAAACCTATGAACTCACCAACTTTAATGTTGACACTTTTAAGCATGTTTTTCTCAGGTAAATTATATGCTCGGATTTCTTGAAGTGCATTGGAGTCTATACATTCAAGCTTTTCATTGTGATGCAATTATCGGACAAATGTATAATAAGATTCAGTTTTCGATTAAATCAACGAGATTACTTTTTCAAACGACCACTTAGAGGTCGTTTCTGTATCTAGCGTGTGTATTATGAAGTAGCACCCCAAATGGTTATCTCGCGTCGCTGCGTTGTTGTTATTTTTGGGGGGTGTTACATGTTCCCTGATGAATCCCTGTAAAAATATTTACACCATTAACCCTAAACTATTTTACAATTGCCACTTTATTTTCAAATTTCCTACTATAAAACCTCATCCATCAGGGTTTCCTTCATTTTATTACCAAACCCTAGCCACACATATACACAATTCTCCCTCTCCTCTAAAATTTCTGGCGCCCCCTCCTGTTTTTCCGGCCAGATCCCGGCCAAGCTTCGGCCAACAACCCATCGTCACCATCATCTTCATCCCCACCACCACAATCATTTCCCACCGCCACACCTCACACCCCACATCACCATCGTCACCTCTACCACCTCCAACCGCCATACCTCCAACTCCACATGTCGGCCACCATAACTATCTCCGCCTACACCACCACGATCTCCACCAGATCCAACCACCACAACCGCCATCGCGGCACAACAGCCACCCCACCATCTTCACTAGTTGCCGACGCCACCAAAACGATCGTCACAGCAGTCACCACCATCGTCATAGCCGCGACTCAGCCACGTATCCCCACCACTACCTTCACTCTTTTCCCTTTGGATGGTTACATTTATTTTGTTATTGGTTCAAGTGTATTTTGTGTTATTTTTTATTTTAAGGGATGTTTGTTTCTAGGTTTAACAGCACCTAAGGGTTTGTTTGTTTCGTCGTGTTAACAGCCCAAAAAGGGCGTTTAGTTATGGGTTTAACAGCCCATAAGTGCGTGTTTGGTTTTATGGTTAACAGCCCAATAGGGGCGTTTGGTTGGCTGTTTTACAGCCTATTAGGGTGCGTTTGGTTATGTTTTTAACGGCCCATAACGGTGCGTTTGGTTTTGTGTATTTTTGCCAAATAACCAGTAAGTGGTGTTGATATTGGTTTATTTTGGCTCGCGATTCGACGGAGTATTAAAGGGTGAGTTTATTTTGTTTATGTTTTAAATACGCGGCGATGTGTTTAGTTTATTTATTTCGCTTCTTATTTAATCTCGTTTAGTTATAAAGTAAAACATGTGGATAAATTGCAACATCGATTGATTAAGAGAAAACGTTGAAATTTGATAAATATGGAAACGTTACATAAACGATTAGGTCATGTCGAAAATTCTATAAATTTGTATACTTAGTAAATTTCACTAAAACTTCTATTACATTAGAAAACCGATAAAAGGACGAGTTATAGAGACTTAGGGTTTATTAACTAGTAATTATACAATAACCGGACAAATAAAAGGAAACTATACCTTTACAAACGAGACAACTAGTTTAGCTAAAACACTTAACGAGATACTAAATTATAAGATATAGTTTTATAATTCATGACCAATGGGCAAAATAATAACTTTTGTAAAACCTTTAAAAGCGTCGTTTAACTAATACGTAACTTTAAAACGTGTGGTTACTTTAATACAAAAATCCTTTATATTAATTTTGTAATTATTTCCGAAAGCGTGTCGAATTATGTTGTTTTAATTATTTTTCTAACGTCTCTTATATAATACTTGGAAAGTATTATATGCTTCGACTATTTTATTTTTCTCGTCTTCTTTCTTATATAATACACATCGCGTATTATTTATACTTCGATTTATTCTTTTGGTCGTTTATCCTTATTATATAATTCATGTTATGAATTATATACTCGTTTCATTTTTCATATGTAATATATGCGGAATATATTACACGCTTTACTTTTACCTTTCGATTTGTTTTATTTAACCATCCATCGGAAACCCAAATACACCATCCTAAACTAGTGAGACTTAGCCGTTAAGATAAGCTGCATCTTCTTGGTCGAGCCGTTCTGTTTTCCGTTTGTGCTGTGCTTATTAGATGCCTATCTGTAAATCGTTCTTCAACATCAATGTGAGTTCATAGCCCCACCTTTTCTCTTTTAATGGTTTTCTTAAACTGTTTTCGGGGTGAGAATACGTGCTCGTTTTACTACATAAACTTATTGATTTCTATACGTAAGCGTTACATGATTATTTTTACTAAGTTTGATTTGTTTACTACATGATTTGAGATCGTGAATACCTATATTTGAAACCGTGAATTTTAGACATGATTGTTTTACTACGGACACAAGTGTTTACAAAGTGTATGCTATCCAGATTACTGCCTGAATATTATTGCTAAGTTACCTTATTGCCGTGAAGTCCCTACTTATCATGAACCGTTAATTGCTATTGTAGTAAGCGCGAGTGTTGTGGATAGATCTATCGGGACTGACAATCCCCACCTTTCCTTGGGTCACTAGTTTGATCAGGTGCATTTAACATTGGGAGTACTTTTAGGTTGTTGGCAAGCATCCTATACATTTGGGGCACAAACTTGTTAAGGTTTCGGTGTCATGAGCTTAGTGCAATAATACCTGTTATATATTTAGACTTGGTGAATGTGTTTCCCTTGTCTACCTTACTTGTTTTGGACTTCGGAATACGTACTTAGTCCACCATTACTTCGATCTTGTGGTCCACTACTGAACATTACTAGATTTATTAAATCACTACTTGGATTTCGGATGGATTTCGGAAATAACACTTTTAAATGTTGTAACGCTACTTTTCTTCTGAAATATTTCTTAAATTATTTCAATACTGCTTTTTACTTAAACCTATGAATTCACCAACATTATTGTTGACGTTTTAGCATGTATTTTCAGGTTACTATTTTGCTAGTGGAGCATTGGGAGCATTCGAGTCGCGCGGATATATATTTTTGAAGGCTTAATAACTTGAGTACTATTTGACAAACGTTTTGACAATGTTTTCTAATACATTATAAATGGAACCTATTTAACTCTGACATTTTTAATTAAATTGAATGTGACATTTTATTAAACGTCTCTTTTGAGGTCGTTTTCTGTGACTTGTGCGTTTGGACTATGAAGTAGCACCCCATTGTTACCATTCCGCTGCGACCAGATTTTGGGGGTGTTACAATTATTGGATTGATGAATTGAGTTGTTACAAAGAAAAGAGAGAACTGTGTGTTTACAATTTTAGTGAATGAATACAAATGAAAGGAAAGTAATGAATTTATACAATGAAAATGGGTAGTAACGGTTTTTCCCGCCCAAAGTTGATATTGAAATTATGTTATGAGACACGTGCCACGCACGTGTTGACTGTTTTGACTTTATTCCTACCAAACCATTAGGTGAAGTAGCTGCCGAACACAAATCTTCCAACGGAAAACATCTAAAAGCATAAGCATGACAATCCAAACATCCCTAAAGCATATGCAAACACACAAAATGGCATTTAACTACAAAATAGAAATCACCAAAATGACCCTAATTCAAACAATAGAAAACTATGAACTAAGTAAAATTCAACCATTAATTTGAACATTAAATAAAATCCCTTAGCATACACAACATACCATTAATTTTTTGACCATTGAATCCAAACTTTGTTTCCCGACGGGTTATCACTCTGCTTATCATCGGCACATATATGAGGTTTGATGGGTTATTTGATGTGTGTTTTTGTTTTTTGAGTCATCCCAGAAGCTCTAGAATGATCAGGCATGAACTATCTTTAAAAAAATAGACACAAAGCAGGGAGTTGGACCGGTGTTTTTTTGGGCCATGAGAATTGGGCCGCTGGGAGCCCAAAAAAAACCAGTGTAGCACATGGCAAAAAAACGACATCGTTTTTTCCACCTTGAGTATATATATATCAATTACGGGAGAAAACGACGACTTTTTGGTCGTTTGTGTAATTGGGCAAAAAGTAATTGGGCCAAAGAATAATCCCGACCCAACAAATAGTAAAAAAAAACTTATAAAACTTACCTTTAATAAAGTAATTGGGCTAAAAAATAAGTCTGGCCCAACAAATAGTAAAACAAACTTTCAAAACCTACTCTCAAATTATACGACAAGTTATGAAAACTACCTTGAACTTTTAGTTACTCACGACTTTTTTATGTACAGTAATAAACTTTATTTATCAAATATCTAACATATATCTACCGATTCATTCATAAAAAAATATACCGATGAAAAGATATTTGAATTGCGAACAAAACAAGTCTAATATTCTAATGCTTTTGACGTGTGTACGATTTTATAACAGATGTGGACGTTTAATATATATATATATATCTAAAAAAATACTTTCAAAACACACCCCTAAACTACCTAATAACTTTAAAATAACTCACAGGGTTTAAAAACGTATATTCCTATAAAAGTTTATACTATATCAATTACTCCTACTTTATATTTTTTTTACTTACGACTATTTTATATAACAAACTTCCTTTGTCAAATATCTAACAAACATATGGCGACTTATTTGATAAAAAATATACCGACGAGCATGCATATAGATTGCGAACAAAATGAGACGTTTTTTAGATATGTACGGATTTATAAAAAATGTCCAAATTGCGTATAAATTTTTTAAGTGAAACAAATTATTCTAAAAGACGTCGTTAACTTACCTATTAACTTTAAAAACATCATATATGAAATTTAAATAGCTCCGGCGTAAAGCGCGGGGACATACCATCTTTTCCATCACATTAGTTATGTATACATTCTTAAATAAAACCTTAGCATATAAAACCCAAGATATAAAAAACGACATAAAAAACCCCTTAGCATATAAAACCCAAAATATATAAAATAACTTAAATAAACTCAAAACCCTCCAACTTTAAAATAACACATAAAAAACATCTAAACATATAAAGTTACCATAAAAGATGCTAAAATTAAAGGGAACTCGAAACAAAGATAAGCCAACATCTTTTATTCTTTAGTCTTTAAATATATGTCACTTCTTTTACAATAGGCAAATGAGTTGTACTATCTTTTCATAACCAGACCAGAACCCACTTGATTCAACCGATTTAACTCAACATGTTAGAAAATCTTAAACAAAACATACGCTAAATAATCTAACAAAAACACACCGCCGCAACGCGCGGGCCGCAATTCTACTGGTTATTTATCAGTTTTCATTTTGATATAACTAAACTTTTTTATTGTTTCCGGACATTTCAATTTCGTCTTTTTCATGTACGATTTTACGGACTGAGCAAGTGAATCCAACATATAACAAGTTAGTAAGTTACCATCCAAATTAGAGGTGGCAAAATGAGCGGGTAAGGCGGGTTCGGGCGACGGGCCAAACGGGCAACGGGCTAAACGGGCGCGGGCCAAACGGGTGATTTTTAAAACATGGGTCAAACGGGCGCGGGCCAAACGGGCACGGAACAAACGGTTTCGGGTCAAACGGGCAAAGAGTCCAAAATTTTTCTACGTTTAATAACGTTTTCACACTTTTTCTACGTTCTTGTACGTTTTAAGCGTTTTCGTACGTTTTCGCACACCTTTGCACTTTTTTCTATGTTTTCGCTCCCTTTCGCACGTTTTCGCTCATTTTCGTACGTTTTCGTACGTTTTTAACGGTTGTTGTCCGTTTTCTACCGTTTTCGTGCGTTTTCGATCTATTTTGACCGTTTTTGACCGATTTCGATCGTATTCGACCGATTTCGACTGTTTTCGACCTTTTTCGGCCTATTTCGTTCGTTTTCGACCGTTTTCGGCCGATTTTGTCCGTTTTCGACCTATTTCGTTTGTTTTCGACCGATTTCGACTGATTTTGATCGTTTTCGGTCGATTTCGTCCGTTTTCAATAGATTTCGCCCAATTTTGACTTTTTCAACCGATTTCGACCAATTTTGACCGTTTTCGGTCGATTTCGTCCGTTTTCAACAGATTTTGATCGTTTTTGACCGATTTCGACCGTTTTCGATTGTTTTTGGCCGATTTTGTCTGTTTTTGACCGAGTTCGACCGTTTTCGTTCGTTCTTGATCGTTTTCGACCTATTTCAACCGTTTTTGACCGATTTTGACCATTTGCCACCGATTTCGACAGTTTGCCACCGATTTCGACCGTTTTCGTCCGTTTATAAACGTTATGAAACGTTTTTGTACGCTTTCGTCCATTTTTGTACGATTTGTTCGTTTACATACGTCCTTCTCTGTTTTCCTTTGGTTTTCTTTGCTTTCCTACGTTGCGTTCGTTTTCGTACATTTTGTATGATTTTATACGTCTTCATACGCTTTTATACTTTCTTATAAAAAGTACTAGAACGTTTTAAAGGGGATAAACATTTGAAAACGTTCAAAAATGTATTTAAGCGTACAAAAACATAGAAAACATACAAAACAAACAAAACCTTAGAAAATCATAAGAAAACGTACAAAAAGGTAAGTAAACATAAGAAAACGAACAAAATCGGTCAAAAGCGGTCGAAATCGGTCAAAATCGATCGATATCAGTCAAAAACGGTCAAAACCTTTTGAAAACGTTCAAAATCGATCGAAAACGACCAAAAACATTCGAAATTGGTCGAAAACAGTCAAAATCGGTCGAAAACGGACAAAAACAGTTGAAATCGGTGGAAATCAGTCGAAAACGGTCAAAATCAGTCGAAAACGATCGAAAACAACCAAAAACGTTCGAAATCGGTCGAAAATAGTCGAAATAGGTCGAAAACTGTCGAAATCGGTCAAAAATAGTCGAAATCGGTCGAAAACGGTCAATATTGGTCGAAATCGGTAGGAAACGATCGAAAACGGTCAAAAACGAACAAAATCGGTCGAAATAAGTGAAAATTGGTCAAAATCGATTGAAATCGGTCGAAAACGATCGAAAACTGTCGAAATCGGTAAAAAACGATGAAAATCGATCGAAAAGAATGGAAATAGGTTCGAAATCGCTCGAAAACGGACGAAATCGGTCGAAACGCTTGAAATCGGTTGAAAACGGTGGAAATCGGTCGAAATAGGTCGAAATCTGTCGAAAATGGTCGAAATCGGTGAAAATCGCTCGAAAATGGCAAAATCGGTTGAAAACGGTGGAAATAGGCCGAAATCGATGAAAATCGATCGAAATTGGTCGATATCGGACAAAGACAGTCAAAATCGGTTGGAAACTATCGAAATTGGTCGCAATCAGTCGAAATTGGTCAAAAATGGTGGAAATCGGTCGAAAACGGTTAAAAGCGGTCGAAAATGGCGAAATCGGTCGAAATTGGTCGAAATCGGTCGGAAACGATCGAAAACGGTCAAAATCTTATAAAAACGTTAAAACGGATGAAAATTGCTATACCCAACAAGACTCATTTATAAAAAAGTACCCGGCCATTATACCCATGTTTATTTTGTTCCATCATATTTAATAGTCCATCAAGCCGGCTGACAATAAAAGAAGAAGTTCATTTAGCCCATCATACTTAAAAAAGGAGTCCAATTGACCCAAATGTTTACTCATGGGTATTATTTGCCAGCTCTAATCCAAATCAACGTCATTAATTTATTCGTTTAATTATGAGTAAAGTGCAAAAATCATCCTTGTGGTTTGCCAAAAAATCGTCTCCCGTCCCTCGTCAATACTTCGCCTAAAAATCATCCCTTCGTTAGTAAATTGAGGCATCATACGTCTCTGAGGACGAACGATGCAAAAAAAAATTCCGTTAAGTACTAACGAAGGTTTTAAAGGAGAGTATTATTATCTTTTTGCTGTCACATGGATGTATGGTGAACATTTGCTTTAAAAATAAATTTTTTTTTTTGTTTTTTAAATTTAAAAAAAATATTTGTTTACATTATTATTCAGAAAAAAATTAAAAATTTTTTTTCGCACTTTTTAAAATCATAATCTTTTTAAAAAATATTAAATTTTTTTCGTACTTTTTAAATTTTTAAAAATTATTTTTTACGTTATTATTCGTGAAAAAATTTATTATTCGTACCTTTAACTTTTTAAACAAAATTTTCTTTTTCAACTTTTGAAAAAAAAAATTAATTTTTTTTCGTAAGAAAACGTAAAAATGCATAAAACCGTTTAAAAATTAATTTAAATTTTTTTATATTTTAAAAAAAATTCAAAGAAAAAAGTAAAAATGTTTTAATTTTTTCTTAACTTTTAAAAAAATATTTTTTTTTAAATTAAGATTTTAAAAAGTACGAAATTTTTTTATAAAAGTTTTGAAAAAAAATTAAATTTTTTCACGTATAATAACGTACTTTTTTTTTTAAAATTAAGATTTTAAAAAGTACGAATTTTTTTTATAAAAGTTTTGAAAAAAAAATTAAATTTTTTCACGTATAATAACGTACTTTTTTTTTTAATTTAAGAAGTACGATTGACCATCCCAATTGTTGACAACAAAATGTAAGTAATCCCATAACATTCTCTTCTCTTTGAAATCTTGAGGAGCATATACCGAAACAATAAGCATATTCATACCATTAGGAACCCACTTACCTCTAACAATTGTGAAATAATCCGAAATAGTTTCATTCAATTTGATAAAACTATTAGGATCCCATATGCATAAAATCCCACCCGAATTGCCAACCGCCTCGCTATAAGCATAATCAAAAGCTAGGTTACCCCAACATTTTTTAACGCACCACAAATCAATCTTTTCCATTTTAGTTTCTTGTAACGTAACAAAGTTCACCTTATGAAGCACACATAACTTCTTAACCCAATCTTTTTTGGCCGATTGAGCAAGACCTTGAATGTTCAAAGATAAGAAATTCATCTAAAACCATCCTTCACTCCTTGGGATTCAATGATCTCTTCTATATTTTTCATACACCCCGACATATCAAACCCCATTGTCTGTCCAACCTTTATTAATTCGTCTATCAGGTGAAGTATTAAGCCTCCAGTTCGCGGTGCTACTGACTTTTTGAAATGACCCGAGCAAATGGAATCTTGGTTCTCATTTTGTATTCCACTCCTCGCATTAACTTGATTCTCCACATCCGTCCTATCCATAGGTTCATTACTTCTACTGTTCTCCTCAACATCATTAGCTGGAATGGTCGATCCTCCATCCTTCACATTCGGTGTGAAACCTAGAGGGTATTTAAGACTACCATCCGACTTATTAACACTAGTGCACCTGTTATTCTTTTTACTCACTACTTCTGTCATTACATCCGACTTCTAGGAAAGATATATTGTTAAGGCTTGTGAGGAAACTGTAATTACTAATTAGTCACAAGCATGACTTTTTAAGAAGTTAACCCAAGGCTTGTGATAAAAAGACATTGCCATAGTAATATTTACTGGTTGAAACAATTCATTTACTGATTTTATATAAATATAGTATACACAAAATATTAAGGTCCCGTTTGGTTCATTAATTTGAAATTCCAGAATTTTAAATTTTAGAAAATTTAAATTCTTGAGAATTTAAAATGCCTACGCATGTTTGGTTGACAGAATTTTATAATTTTTTAAAATCTGTCATTTTGTTTATTATTGCAATTTTTTAGGAAAGGACGGTTATGGGTGTCAAAAAACCCGACCCGACCCCAATTAAGCCTATTCGGGTCGGATTACGCGGGTAAAAAAAATTATTCGGGTCAACATGAGTAACCTGAATACTAAATAGGGTCGGGTATCAGGTTGAAATTTTTGGTAACTCGGTTTCGGGTCGACCCGATTGACCCAAATAAATATATTTCTAAAATAAATTTTATAAAGTTTCTATATAAACGATGATAAAAAAAATCAATTTTATTATGTTTTACTTAGATTCGGGTTGACCCAAACCCGAACGGACCCGGCCTGACTTGACCCGAACCCGAACGGACCCGACCCGAGTTGACCCGACCCGAATTGACACGAACCCTACTAACCCGAATTCAAATAGGGTCGGTTTCGGGTATGAAAATTTTAACCTTTACTCGACATCGATCCGATCCGAACGTGACCAACCCGACCCGACTAAAGTGATGAATATCCTTTGATTTAAAAAAACAACAAACCAAGAAAAAATATAAAAAAACAACTAGAAAAAAAAGTTAAATTTTTTTTACCAAGTAAATGAAAATTCTTCACATTTTGATGCCATTTTAATTTCCCCCATTTTGGCAATTCATGGAATTTTAAATTCCCCCATTTGTGTTACCAAACACAATATTTGAGGAAAATTTGAATTTCTCCCAATATACCCCAACCAAACGGCACCTAAAGAAATGTTATTTCCTACTACACATCCTCCTATTTATCCTCCTACCGCTTAGGTGTCAAGCATCCATAAACTTATAAACATGTCCCACTTTCTCCTTCACAGTTACATGATTGACACGTAAGTGGTAGGAGGATAATTATAAGAATGTGCAGAAGGAAATATGATTTTGTTTTCCCCAACTTTTATCTTTAACAAAACCAAATTTTATGTATTTTAATTTTCTGAAATCAAATTGTTTATAAGATGAAGATGAAAAGTGTGAAGTTTATGGTTTTCTTGATCCTAAGCTACCTTCTCAATATTACAGGTGTTTTTTTTACTAATTGCATGTTGAGAACAAACATTTGAAGAATATGAAAAAGAACATGGGTAAGGAAAAAGAACATGGGTAAGGAAGAAGTTTGTATAAAGGTTCAAAAGAACATGGGTAATGAAGCTGTTATAGTGGAAGAGATGTGCAAGTAGTTGAATGCATTCAAGTTAAAGGCTCGAGTTTATGATAGATAATTGCTAGTTTTTGCTTTCCTCGTTTTGTTCATTTACTTTGTAGTTGTTGTTTGCCTAATGAATCAACGATTTATACATGCAATGTAATATGGTTTTTAAATGACATTAACTATGTTTTTATATGTTTTTGTTTGTGTTTTATTTGTGTTCTAATTTTTTTGACGCATTAGTCACATATTATAAATTAAAGAGATTTGCTATACAGTGTCCACTGAGTGATGGTTAAAATAAATATAAACGGAAACTTGAACCGTATTTGATTAAAAATCACATTTATTTAATGTAATTTGTATGTTTATTTATTATGCATTAATTACATAACTATTTTAAATATGTAAAAAAATATGTTATTTAAAGTAATTTGTATGTTTATTTATAATGCATTCTAAAAGGCTAAACCTAGCAGACATAGTGTGATATAGACAAAAGTTCAATAAAGATCAATTTTTTATCATATATCCCAAGACTTCATCTCAACCATTCATTTTTCATCAAATTAAATAAAACTAACTTTCCACTTTTTAAAAAAAAATTAAATATCTCACAAACCGTTAATCGTTACGTAAAATGAAACATACCATTGCAACGAGAATTAAATATCTTTGTAACAAGGGGCACTTTGATATACTTTCGACGAACTTTTCTTTTTAATTTTATTTTTTAGTCACGTCTAGAAAGATCACATGTGATTCTAGAAAATCACATGTGATTTGTATTTTACAAAATCACATGTGATTTTATGAAATCACATGTGATTTTGTATGTGATTTTGTGAAATCACATGTGATTTTGTAAAATCAAATGTGATTTTGTAATATAAATCACATGTGATTTTTTTCAAACGTGACTAAAAAATCGGAAAAAAAAAGTTCGTCAAAAGTATATCAAAATGCCCCTCGTTAAAAAGATGATTTAATTCTCGTCGCGGTGATGTATTTTTTGTCGTTTAACGATTTACCGTTTGCAAGATATTATAATTTTAAAAAATGAGTGAAAAGTGAGTTTTTTTTAATTTAATAAAAAATAGGTGGCTATAAATAATCCATTGGATCTTTAATAAATATTAGATCTTCATTGATCTCAACTCGTGTCATATAACACCCTGAAACAACAAATAAGACAATTGCCATTACCATTAATGTTCACTTTCATGACAACACATATATTTTAAACCTTTCCCTGTAAAAAACAGGGTATTGAGTGGCTAAAAAGTGCAAAACTTTTTAGGGAATTGATATGTACACATGCCAATTTGATACATACACATAAAATTAATTGTGAATTGACTCTTTAGCCCTCTTTATGTTTAGTCCATCATTTGATCTTTCCTCTTAAAAAATGCTTCAAGCCCATCCTTTAACTTTGCTAGCAGTTACTTATTTTCAAATCATCTCAGTTCCATCAATGTTTCGACCTTCATATTTTTCTACCGCGTCAATTAACAACCTTCATATTTAACCGTCATTGCTTTTCGAGCGCCTCAATTTAACGGCAACTTCGTTTATACGATGTGCAATAATCAAGTGCTTATACTTAGTCTGTTTTCTTCGATCTAATTCTCTCTGGTTCGCACAAGATACCATCTTAATTTTTCATGATTTTTTGAAGTGAAGCGAGCCTTTAGTTCATCTTTTTCATGGTACATGTAATTCTAAGATGTGCTGACATTTTGCTTCACTTAAAAGTTAAAACCTGCTCAAACATGTTAAACGGATCGAAGGGGAATGTTTCGTACCATGGCGTAATCAAATGTTTGATTGATTATAATAGTAAAAGCTTTGGGATTAATTCATATATATATAAATGATAAATAAGACAACTACTATAAACATGTGACGGATTAATGGGCGAGGGTGGATGTAATTGGCAACGACGTAACTAAAGAAAGAGAGACGACATAAATATAATAACTCACATACAGGGTAGTAGAACATGTGGTTCAAATGCATAAGGGTATAATAGTCTACATACAATAAGTTTATGTGGTTGAATCAAATTGATATGTGTACGTATCAATTCCAACTTTTTATTACATCTAGAACATAACCTTGCATAACCAAATACTAAAAATGTCTTTATATGAACAAAATAGGGCATTGAAGTGACAAGTGCAATACCTCTAGTGGCATGTTTCATGAAACCATTATCCTAATAGTTAAAATTATATGCACAATAAACAGATACAAAATAAGTGCACAAAAAGTATGTTACTGAATTTAAATTTACTCCAACACATTTTGATTGGTCTTTGAAGAATCATGACAGCGGATTCGATCATGCATTCATTGTTCAAAATTCATGTATTCAATTACCTTTGAGAATGACCTTGAAAACATCTTCTCAAAACGTTAAAGGGCTGATGAGTTTTGCGTGAGCAAGTTTTAAATTTATAAATACGAGTACCTAATCAATGAACAAAACACATACGGACAAGTATACCGGTATATTTGTAGCAAGATTTATCGTTAAGTCGAGATCGTTCGCGAGAATTTGTTAGTTTTCGGGATTAAGCTTAAAAACAATACTTTTAACATAACACGAATGTAACACGTTCACAAATAATGATAATGTTGAGAATTCAACAAATAAAGACTACACTTGTTTGGATTAGTTTGGATACTAGTTTGCTCAATCTGTGACAGTTGTTCTTAACGATTCGATTATAATAATTAGATAATGGTTTATCTAATTTGTGTCATGATAGCACAAGTTTAAAGCATTAATTCAACAAATTTATTCTTTTAAATAACTTTATTTCTATCTAAAACAACAACATATTTGATAACATTACAAATTTATTAAACTAATAATATTAATTAACATATAAATATAACAACTTTAATTTGTTTAATGCTTTAAATCTTGTGTCATCATGACACAAGTTAAAAAATCCCTTAGATGATTAATCCAAGTTATTGTTTTTGAAATAGATCATCATCGTCAAGATCATATAGTGATGAAAACAAACTTTAAACACAATCAATTAAATTAAATTAAATTCGCATATTAAATTAGCATAAGATTTCTTGGGTTGATAATAAAACCAAGGCTGTCAAACTCGTGAGTTTACACGTAAGATCGTACGATCTTACGTGCCCACCTGATAAAATCGTGTAGGATCGCATTAGAGGTAGGATCGTAAGTAGGATCGTAAACTCGCACGTAAGATCGTAAGATCGCGCGTCGATACGAGTTTACCAAATTACCAAGTTACTAACTTACTGACTTACATACTTACTAGCCCATTACTTTTTTGAGGCCCAAAAAAGAACAATACGACTCCGGTGATCTCAGTAATAACTATTGACGTTTCATTTCCGGATTTTCTAATCAATAAACCTAATTATCTACTTTCCCAAATTGAAATTACATGAAACAAATTAGGGTTCTTCTTCTCATGTTCTAGTTACATGAAGCAAAAAAGTTTCTTACAAGTAATTGTTGTTTTTTCTTTTACCTTTTCATATTTTTAACTATTAACCTTTATGTTTTAATTTAGATAGCTTAATTGTAGTGATACTAGTGATGTACTTTGTATTGAGACGTTTATTACGCATGTTATGTAATTTTATCCCGCTAAATCATGAATGTGATGATTGAAACTTGACTTTTTTGTGTTTTACTTTTACTTTGGTATTTTAAATTTGAACTTTGACATTTTCAAGAGGATATTATATAAATTTATCTTTGGTGACGAGTAGAATAAAAATTAGTTTGACTCGTTTATCCGTTCCTTAGAGAACATGATAAATTGGTAGGATCTTACGATCTCGATCCGATCTTACGATCTCGATCTTGCAAAGACAAAAACGATCCCAGGTGGGATCGCGATCTTGACAGCCTTGGTTCTGGTTGTTGGAGAAGAAAATCTTCTTATAGAGTCTGAAATAGAAGAACTGGATGATGTTACTATGAATGAAGATGTAGAAGCCAATGTCATTCTAGAACCAGGTAAATCATATATGATTCTGTGTAAAAAAATGTTTTTTGTATGAATGTGATATTTTGTTCTAGAGTATTGTGTTTGTTTAAATGATTCTGAGTATTCTGCAATTTTAGGAAAATCATATATGAGTCATGTAAATCATACATGATTCATGTTGAATCATATATGATTCATGCATATATTTGAATCATATATCATTAATAGTAAATGTACCTAACACAAAATCATATATGATTCTGTAACAGTTAAAATCAATACACCAAGACCAACTTTATACCTTCACAATCAGACACTCGGAGGAACGACATATTGGGAACCAAATGTTGATAAGCCGTACTTACCTCTTGAGGGGAAACGTTTTGATACGATAAAGGAATGTGTTGAGTTTTATAGTGTTTATGTTGAAAAAGGAGGTTTTGAAGTTAAAAAATCAGTACAAAAGAAAACTAAGAGTGGTATGGTTAAATCAAAGTATGTCATGTGTAACAGGGAAGGGGTTCCAAAGGAGATAAACATTAACACATTAGATCCTCAAAACAGTGATAAACAAATTAGGAATAGAACTGAGATCGTTTTTTATTAACAGGTTGTATGGCTATACGAATAAGGTGATTTGGATCATGTTTCGGGGAAAGTATGACATAACTAAGTTTGTTGCCAAGAACAACCATTCAAATTGCATTCAAAAGAGGTATAGCATTAACAATGAAACAAAGAAAGAGCCTCTATCCGAAAAAAAATGGTTTGTTGTGAGAGCTTCAACAATGAGACTTGGCGTAACAAAGGCACACAACTTGTATTTCAAAATGAAGGTGGAACTCAGTATGTTCATGGAACTAGTGACGACTTTAAGAATCATATAAGGGATGTTAATACATTTATAGAAGAGAAAGTGACGCGCAAATGCTAATCAAACAAGATGGAAAAAGGAAGAAGTTCTGTTGCCACATACTTCGCACGTTTCACTATGTGGTTGAAAACAGATAATTAGTTACAATGTTTTGGGCCGACGAAGTTGCTAATGTAACTACAAGGAGTTTGGAGCATATTATATCATTTGATGAACTTTCCGAACTAACAAGTAAGATGTGATTATTCTGTTTATATGAACTGTTATGTTATGTTCAATCATATATGATTTCATGAAGGATCATATATGATTCATGGAGGATCATATATGATTCATGGTGAATCATATATGATTCATATGTCTTTTTAAATCGAATGTATTACGATTTTTAACAAAAAATCACATGAATATTTGTAGGTATGACATGTTTTTGTTCTATCACCGGATAGATAATTACTTAAAAGTGCGTGTGAACTTTGGCTCGGGGAATGCTTTTAGAGAAGACACAAAGCTACAATGGGGCTACTAACATTCATTCATGACTGCTCCCGAAAAGCAACACGACAATGGTTGTAACATATCACGTTGGAGCAATGAACAAATGGCAATAGAAACAGTTTTATAGAATCTACACACAGATTATGCTGTGGCTTATCATGCAAAAAGTTTCAAGCAAAGGTATTTGAAATTCATCCTTTAATATCATATTATGTGATGAATCATAAACGATTCACCATAAATCATATATGGTTCACATTAAGAATCATATTTGATTTCATGGTGTATTCATATATGACTTCACCATGAACCATAGTGCTTCTATAGATTCATATAATGATTTACTTAACTTTTGCTTGCAATATCTTATTAATTCATTATATGATTCATTTACAGATCTGTCCAGAAAAAATATATGATGAACTGATTTCAAAGAGCGTTTTGGCTAACTTGTGGAATATGTTCATGGAGTGTTAGAATTTGAAGGAAAATGGTCTCAAAACTTAGTTGAAGACTTTGGATTGCAAAAACTACCAATGGCATGACCAAGATCGTTTTGACCTTCGACACATGTGGTTACCGGCTTATTTTATTCACTCGCCATTGTTTGGATTGATGAGAACTACATCAAGATCTGAGAGTGAAAATGCATTCTTCAAAAATTTCACAAATCACGGGTCAACGTTGGTGAATTTCATGATGTGCTTCGAATCCGCAATGGAAAGGCAGTGCTATAGGCAAGAAGTGTTGGACTTTAGAACATTTGACTCTGTTAGGATTATGAAAAAGACTCGGTCACCCCCGTGTATTGTTTAGTATAGCAAAGCTCATAGTTAGAAAGTAAGCGTATGACTTTCGGTATTGGGCCGGGTCTTTTACCCAAGTGTTAAGCCCATATCCAAGCCCATAGAGCTCACAAACACATGTATATAAACCCCTTCCAGCCATAGAAAGGGGTTGGTTGTTCATTTAGTGATAATACATTATCTTGCACTTTCTCTCTCTAGAAATATCACTTTCTCTCTCTAAGATTAAGTAGCCAACCCATCATCTCTTGCTTGTGTTATGATATCATGTATACTACAATTGGTATCAGAGCACATGGGATGATTAGTTAGATTGTGTGTGCGTTTCCTTGGTTAGTTTAGATCAAAAGTTTGGTTTTTGAGGGTTTATGGTCTTATTTTTGACACTCTTTGATTTTCATGTTTGTGATGTTAAAGTTAGTGTTGTTATAGTTGTTATAACCTTTCTAGAGACCAAAGTTGTGCAAAAGAAACCAAGTGAAAACGTTCAAAAGGGTGATTTTTAGGTGTTTTTAGGTGAAAAAGTTCGTATTTTTCTTCGTTGCGTTTTGACCTTCTGAGACATTCTTGGTTGCGTTTTGGTGAAGAAAGTACATTGCGTTTTGTCGTGTTGTATAGTACTATTGTACTGCGTTTTGTCTTATTAGAGGTTGCGTTTTGATCGTTGCGTTTTGACCTAGAGGTTGCGTTTTGACCTAGAGGTTGCGTTTTGACCTTAAGATTGCGTTTTGGTGATTGCGTTTTGACTACAGGTTGCGTTTTGAAGACTTTTGTTGCGTTTTGACTAGGGGAGACTCTGCCTAATTTTTTAATTGGTTGCGTTTTGACTCAAAATGTTCATTGCGTTTTGACTCAAGAATGTTCATTGCGTTTTGACTCAAGATATTTCATTGCGTTTTGACTCAAGATTCTTCATTGCGTTTTGATCAAGACTCTTCACTGCGTTTTGACTCAAGATTATTCATTGCCTTTTGACAAAACTTCACTGCTTTTAACATTAATTCAACCAAACCAAATCACAATCAAACAACATATCACCTAATCCAACAAACAATCATCCACTTTATAACATACAATCACTAATCATTGTCGATCAACTAATCATATCACAAGTAATTATGATGGCTAATCTTTCAGAGGAATCCAATGTGCGGTTCCGATACCCGAAACCCCTAAAATCCTATGCTTGATAAGGCTGACTTTGCGTCATGGCAACAACGTATTCGATTATACTGTAGGGTAAGGACAATGGGGTAAACATCTTAAAGTCAATTGATGAAGGACCATTTCAGATGGGGACCACGCGAGGAATCGTTTGCTAAAGGAATGAAGGTCAATCTATCTGGGTCCTGAAAACACCGCGAGTTAAATTTCGGATCTGTCACAGGATGAGAAGAGATAGTACAATGCAGACATCCGGTCAAAAAAACATCATACTTCAGTTTACCAAAAGATATTACTCACTCATTAATCATTTATACTGATGCAAAGGACATATGGACAATGTGAAGATGCTTTTGGAAGAATCAGAATTAACAAAGGAAGACCGTGAATCACAACTGTATGATGACTTTGAACACTTACGTCAGAACAAAGGCGAAACCATTCACGACTATTATGTCTGGTTTGCCAAGCTCATTAATGACATGCGGAACATAAAGATGACAATGTCAAAAATACAGTTGAACTCCAAGTTTATGAATAACATGCTGCCTGAACTGGGTATGATTTGTTACAGCTGTTAAAAACTACAAAGCTTGAAGGCATTTCAAACTTGATCAACTATATGATTTACCTGGAAACAAACATGAGGCACATGCCAACGAGAACAAGATGATGTTGGAACGTCTCACACAACAGACAGTTGATCCTCTTGCCTTGATGTCCAATGTTTCACCTCAACATTATCATTCTCAGTCATCAACGAATCCACCTACCACATATCATCAACCACATTCTGCTGACACCTCACAATCTGATTTGGGACTTTCTCCAACTGAAAACCTAATCGAGAACCTAACCAACACACTTGCCTTACTCACCCAGTCATACAAAACCTTCCTTCCTCAAACAAACAATCAACTCAGAACCTCATCGAACACAAGGAATCAAGCTATAGTACAAGACGGCAAGGTGGTTGTTCAGAATGTTTAGGGTAGACAGAATAGAGGATAGGGTAATAATGCACCGGGAGCAGGTGTAGTTGGTTATGGGAGAGCACAGAACAGAGTAGGGAATGCTAATCCGAGTTAAGCTAGGCAGGTTAAGTGCTACAACTGCAAAGGGGGGATAGACCAATAGCAAGGAAACTTGCACTTCAACCCTAACGTCCAAGACTCCGAATACTTCAAAGACAAGATTTGTTGCTAATGACAAAGCTCAAGAAAATGTGGTAGTCTTGGTATGATGAATTGTTATTGTTCCTAGCTGGTGGAAGGACAATGCTATTGATGAAGATGTGGATGAGCAACTGGTTCAAGAACTTAGATCTCAATGTGGATAATGTGTTTCCAAGCTGATGACTGTGATGCGTATGATTCTGATGTTGATGAGGCTCCTACGGCACAAACTATGTTCCAATGGTCTAATCTTTCAATCTGCATGATCCAGTTCGTGATTGAAGCTGGTCCGTCTTATGGATTCGGACGTCTTATCTGAAGGTAATGATCATGATCACTATCAAGATTCTGTTTGTGAACATCATGAAGAACACAAGATGCAAGACGATGTACAACCAAACCACGTTGTTGAATCACATGCCGATTATACGAGTGATAGTAATATGACTCCTTATGATCAGTATGTAAAGGACAACGATGCGCTAGTTATACAAAATAATGCATCTATGGTTCCAAATGATGCATATGTGATGATAGATAATGATGTGCATAAATCTGATGTCCTATCTGTCTCTCATACACCCCGGAACACAGTAGCTAATAATTTGTTAAGTGACTGAACTTGCCACATATCAAAGAACAAGTGGATATGTATGAAAGACGGGCTGTATGAATTAACTAACTGGGAACAAAAGATTGATGAGCAACTAAGGATTTTATTTGTGACCGTAATATTAAGGACCGAGAATTTGAAGAAAAGGAACTTCATGCTGTTAAACTCTGCTACTTGCCAATCTACCATCCAACATAACAAGTTAATGGTAGATGAAGTTACATATTTGAAAAGGGATTTTTTAATCAGAAAGAAAATAAATACCTTGAAGAATTTTTGGACTTAAAGGCTTTAAAGGATAAGGTCGAGGATAAACTATTCAAACAAGGCCAGTCTATTCAAACGGTTCACATGATGTGTAAACCTAGGTCTTATTACGATGAAGTGAATAAGGTAGCCATTGGCTACAAGAACCCCCAATGTCTATATCGTGCAAGGCAAGTTCAGCCTGCCCTGTATAGTGGTCATGTAATTGTCACACCCAATCATGCACCGGCCGTAGTACGTGACTATGAGGAGACCCTAGAACAATCTGAAATTTCTAGGAAGAAAACGCATGATAAAATGAAAGCTAATGAATGTGTGGATAATAATGTCAAGATCACACCGCCTAATTACTCAAAAGAGAATTTTTTAGCAACCTTCACACCACAGAAACAACTGACCCCAGAATAATTATTTTGGTCTCAAGATAGTGTTAAGATGAAAGCTGAAGCTCTCAAAGAGCAGAACACCAGACCTATCAAAGCGTTGACTGTGTATCCTCCAAATACACCTGCAACGCTTGTCCCCAGAGTGCTTCCAACCAAAAGTCAAGTGAAAATTAACATTTTTACACTTAGACAACTTTTTTCAGAATTTGAGAAAACATGTAAAAAGAGAATTACACCAACTGGGATCACTGAAGGGGAAAGGGGTTTTGAACAAACCAAGACATGTTACCTCACGGAGGTTATTCCATTTTTCAAAAAACTCTCAGGGAACATTTTGAGGGCATTCAAAAAGCTCTAACAAAAGAAGTTAAAGAAATGAGTGATGCCTTTGATGAGTTGGAAGCTGAACTTGACCAAAGTGTTGTTGATAGGAAACATGATGAGATTGAACGGAAAAACCTTCTTATTGAACATGATAATATAATCGCTGATGGTTTGTCTAAAGAAGTGTTTTATGTTGCATCGAATTCTGAACTTAATGTATCTAGATTTACTGAGATGCAAAAAGCTCATAATGTTGTCAACGCCCGTTGTCTGGAACTTGAAGCAGAGCTTTCTAATTTACGTGATAATATCCATAAGGATAATTATAACGAACTTTTAAACCGGTTTTCCAATCTTGAGGTAAATCACCTGAACTTACAGTTAAAGTATCAAAACCTTAAAGATAGTTTTCAGAATAAACCGTCTTCATCCGTTAATGATACTCCTGATTTTAACTCCGTTTTTGTAATCGGTCAAATGAAAGCTTCACTTCAAGGAAAAGACAACTCAACCACAAAAGCTGAAAATGCAAATATCTTCAACTTAAGCGAGGACCAGTATGTGAAACAAGGAATTTTCCGAACACTTGATTTTAGGGCCTGAGACTTTCAGATCTCACAATTAACTGAAAAGGTTAATGGTCTTCAAGAACAAAATGAGCTTTTTAGGGCAGAAAATGAAAAGATTAAGCAGCACTACAAGGAATTGTATGATTCAATCAAGAATACGCGTGCTAAGTATACAGAACAGATAACTGCCCTTAAAATGAAAATGAGAGTCTAAAGGTCCAACAACAGAATATGGTCTCATGTGTCACTACAAATCAGGTTAAACCAAATATACTTGCACCAGGAAAGTATGCTATAGATGTTGAACTTTATTCCCCCATCGAATAGGAAAAATAGGGAAGTTCATCTAGTGTATCTCAGGCATCTTAAGGAAAGTGTAGATACACTTCGCGAAATAGTAGAAGAAGCCAAAGTTGAAAGACCTTTAGATAGATCACTCGCATTTGCTTGCCATTACACTAAGCATTCTCAGGAACTTTTAGAATATGTGTTTGGCACCTGTCCAAAGGTCTTCATTCAACAAGGATAAGAAGCATGCACACACCCCTAGGAAAAGCAAGTTAAATTGAGGACCAATTGCAACATCAAGTTGTAATTCACACATACATGTAGGCCAATGGACACACTTAGAAGTCTAATATCCTTGTGCCTCCTTCTACAGGAGTAAACAGTTTGCACTGATGCTAGCGGATCTTCAGCTGGAGCCAGCATTCTCAAGGAACATAGGATCCCGCCAGCTAAAAGTGACAACTGAAGAAAAAGTAAAAGACCACCATAGGCCTTAGATCCAGTCTTGAAACCACGAATCGTTGCTGTTGATTCTAGTATTAGCTCTAGGGTTACTGTAATTAATTCGACATTCTCATTCTGTGTGCCAAACATTTGTAACAAATGTTTATTTCGCTGATCATGATATGTGTGTCGATGTATTTATTTGCGCTATGTGAATGCATCCCCAAGTTAATAATGATGTGCAATCATGCTAGCAAGTTTGAAACCTAAGCAAGTTACACAAGTGTGGAAACCAAAGTATCAAACAAATTTGGAAACCAACTAGCAAAACACTTAACAATGTTGGGTTTATCAATGGAAGACCTCACAGTAATAACATTCACCCTAAGTGATTAGTGCCCTTTAACTAGGTTCACTAAACTTACAGGAATGTCAGCCATTGCTTGTGCTAACCAATCGGAACCCCAACCTCATTGGGGGATCAATTTTCCAAACTCTTCCTCTTGTCTATTTTCAATTGCAGGTTCGTACAAATCGTCCTTTGTTGTTATTTGGACTAGGTCTACTCAAAAAATTGACCAACGGAGGGATCGCTCCAAGCTCATGAATTTCATTGAAAAAGTTTATCGGGACAGTTAGATTCGGGGAATGATATTTTGGGTGTATTATGGGTTCTATGGGATTCTGTCATTGGTGATGAGTGTAATTTCCAGGGTATACTAATGGAAGACTGGCATAATTTGTTTTCTGTCGGTCAATTTTGTGATTCGGATTTAGAAGTTGCCTTCAGAAAGCATTCTTGTTATGTTCGAGATACGGATGGTGTTGAATTACTTAAAGGTTCTAATTTATACACTATCTCGGTTGAAGACATGATGAAGTCCTCCCTAATTTGCTTGCTATCCAAAGCCTCCAAGAACAAATCATGGTTTATGGCACGGCATTTATAAACCACTTGACACTTTGGTACCATCATGATCTTGCAAGGAAAAGACTTGTCAGGAGGCTTACCTAGATTGAAAAGTTGAAAAGATCACCTTTGTTACTACATGTCAATTAGGAAAGGAGTAAAAGTATACCCACAAACCCAAAACTGAAAACAACCAATTTGGAGTTCTAAACACTCTTCATATTGATTATGTGGACCCAATGCATTGTGCAAATATCAATGGGAAAGAAATACAATCTTGGTAATCGTCAATGTTTACTCTCGGTTTACGATTGGGTCAAGTTTTTGAGATCAAAGGATGAAACTCCAACGGTTGTCGTTCAAATTTCTGAAGCAATACTAGTCCAGGTCTCAACAAACCGTCAGATTCATCCGCCACGACCAATGGAACTGAATTTGTCAACAATGACTCTGTATGAATACTATGAAAGCATTTGGAATCTTTCACCAAAAAGACAATGCCAAGGACTCCACAGCAGAACGGCAGTTTTTTTATTTGTCGCTCCTTTTTAGTTCTTTTTTTTTTTTATTTGTGTTGTTTTTTTTTTTTGTTTTCTCGTTGTTGTTTCGTCGAAAGACGAAAACCGAAGAAACTCTTTGTCGAGGGGCAGATCGGACAATGCTAATCTTTCTCAAAGGCACCGATGTTTTTTTGGGTTGAAGCACTTTGTGGCTACTGCTGTTTTACCCAAACCGTTCCCTTATCACACACGTCATGACAAAACCCCCTATGAGTTAGTGCCAATAAGAAATCTAGATCTCACATTTTTCCGGGTCTTTGGTGCTCTCTGTTACCCTACAAATGACAGCGAGAATCTTGGAAAACTACAACCAAGGGCTGATATTGGAATTTTCATTGGATATGCACCGAGCAGAAGAGGTTACAGAATCTACAACAAGCGAACCCGACAAATCATGGAAACTATTCACGTTCAATTCGATGAGCTGACTGAGCAAATGGCTCCTGTACAATCCAGTCCAGGACCCGCTCCTAACCTGTTGACGCCTGGACCTATCAGTTCAGGGCTCGTACCCAACCCTGCTCCTGCTATTCCTTATGTACCTCCCACAAATAAAGAATTGGAGATGTTATTCCAACCCATGTTTGATGAATATTTTACTCCACCGGGTATCCGTCAGGATCCTATCCCTAATGTAGCACAAGACCCGGTCATACCTACTGGTCCATCTGTGTCTATTGCTATTGATCTCGACGCACCATCAGGAAGTCATACATCATCACCACTGGATCATCATTCCTCTTCGGTACATCATGGTGTAGCAGGTGAGCAATATGCAGAAATTAATCCGTTTGCTGCAGCTGATCCCGAACCATTTGTTAATGTGTTCGCCCCAGACTATAACTCTGAAGCTTCATCATCTGGGGAAATCACCATACATGAATCCAACCAATCCACTCAACCTCATGAACACATCCGGAAATGGACTGACTCTCATCCTCTTGATAACATCATTGGGAATCCCTCAAGACCGGTATCCACTCGGAAACAGCTTGCTACGGATGCTTTGTGGTGCTTCTACAATTCTGTACTGTCCAAAGTCGAACCGAAAAACTTCCAATCTGCAGCTACTGAAGACTGCTGGTTTCAAGCCATGCAAGATGAAATCCATGAATTTGATCGACTGGACATATGGGAATTAGTACCACCTCCAGACAGTGCCATGATTATTGCTCTCAAGTAGATTTATAAGGTGAAGCTTGACGAGTATGGTGATGTGTTGAAGAACAAGGCACGTCTTGTGGTAAAAGGATTTCGTCAAGAGAAGGTCTAGATTTGAAGAAATCTCCTTCACTCCGGTTGCTCGTCTTGAAGCATTCAGGATATGCATGCCAATGCGTGCCAGCAAAAACATAACAGTTTATCAAAGGATGTGAAAAACTGCATTCATAAATGGCGAGCTAAAGCAGAAGTCTATGTTCACCAACCGGAAGGCTTTGTTGGACCCAGAATGTCCACATATGTCTATCGTCTGAAGGAAGCATTTACGGGTTAAAAATAGGGCTCCCTGGGCATGGTATGACACTTTGTCAAAGTTTCTTTGGCATAGGAATTTCTCCATGGGTGTCGTCGATCCACCCTTGTTTCATTCGAAAAAAGGAAAACTCACTTTCATGTTCAAATATATGTTGATGACATCATATTTGCCTCTCCGACCCCAAAGACTGTGGGGGGACCGTTTTTTAATGAATGAGCTCTAATTTCAAATGTCGATGATGGGGTCAAATATCATTCTTCTTTAGGCCTTACCAAATTCTCAAAATCTAGAGGGCATTTTCAATTAAAGCAATTAATATTGCAAATGAAGATTTTAAAGAAATCGATCTTTACAAATAGTGAACCTGTTGACCACTCCTATGGTGGAAGCAAACAAAATGGATGAGACCTCTCGGGACCCTGTTGACCAGACCAAATATCGGCTAGGCATGATTGGGTTTCCTGATGTATCTCACAGGCCAGTAGCCTGACCTAGTATTCGCTGTGTGCATGGTGTGCTAGATATATCTAGCCACTAAAAAAGCACCTTGAGGCAGTTAAACGGGTCTTTCGGTATCTCCAAGGAACCATTAATATGGGTCTTTGGTATCGAAGCCACCGCCATGGCACTAACGCATATGCAGACGCAGATTCATGCAAGGTTGTGAGGACACTCGCAAGATAAGAGTACATCGGTAGTGCTCAGTTCCTTGGTGATTAGTTAGGTCAGCTGGTCATAAAGAAGAAACTTAGCACGTCTATCTCGTATACAGAGGCTGAACTACATCGCGATGTCTGGTTGCTGTGCCAAAATCTATGGATGCGGTCTCAATTATCAGATTATGGCTTTGCTTACAATCGCATCCCTCTGTACTGTGACAACAAGAGTGCCATAGCTCTTTGCTGCAACAATGTTCAGCACTCCAGGTCTAAACACATCGACATCAGACATCAACTTCATCAAGAGGAGAACAGTGGAAAAAGAGTGGTGAGTGTGTTTCGTTGAGGACAGAGTATCAACTGGCGGATATATTCACTAAGGCGCTGCCCAGAGAACGATTTGAATTCATTCTCCCAAGGCTTGGCATGAAGTGTATGAAGCCGGAGACACTCAAAAGTCTTCAGGATGATCAGGATGAGTAACGGATTGGCTTCAAGTATCTATTTAAATATGCCACATTACTTAAACCCAAAAAGAAAAATACAAAAATATAAAACCATCAAAAATCCATAAAAATTAGAAAATAGAAAATACCAAAAATAGTTTTTTCAAGACATGAACTTTCGTTTATCGATAACATTTACGGTCCTAGAAATGTCTTCATAATTACATGTGTCTTTTAATATGAAGCTTCGACGTATGTTTAAACCTTTTAAAACATGTCTAGATGGCTTGCATTTATTTCAGACTGCAACCCGCTTTTCAAAATGAGGAAAGCACGTCGCCAAAAAGACTGTTCCTAACAACGGGTGATTAAGTTCTCCCGGGCATGGATTACTTAATATCCATGCAACCTCGATCTAATGTACGCTTCAATGCATTATTTCTTGATTAAGAAGAGAAGTCTTCTTTTATCCTCATAATTTTCCGTCTATGATTCTTTAGGAAATTATTTGGATCTCACATGGTAGTTTAAAGCGGCTTTTGAAAAGTAATCGGACTTGGTTTTTCGCAAATTTGACACTCAATCAACGACTACAGCTCTTTAAATAGAAAACGGGTTATTGATTGAGGGGGAGAGTGGTTTTTCAAATTTATGACATCTTTCAGGCATTTTTCATAACTAACGGGGTTATGATTTAAGGGGGAGCTAAACTAGTGTTAACTTAAAAAGGTCTAATTGTGTCAATTTATATGCATGTCTAGGGTCGTATGTGCTATTTGCTACTTGTATCCTAGGTTCATTAAATGTGAAGGACCAATTGTGTCGCTTTCCCGAGTTACTCAATCCGTTAGTTGCTTTGTGTCCCTGAATGTTAAAGAAATATGAAAAGTGAGGGACCATTAGTGTAATTTATCTTACATTATAAGAAATAAGAAAGAGAGGGGCCATTAATGCCAACTGTTGAAAGTGTAATTTTTGAACAAAAAAGGGGTGATGCGTTTTGACTTGGTCAAATATCACAAAACCTAGTCAAACCTTCTACCTTTCTCTCTCAAGTATCTTACTGCGTTTTGATTAAAACTGAGATCTCTAGTGCGCTTCTTCGCTTAGACACTGGTGTGATAACCTCTTCGAGTAACTGGTTAGTGTTTCGTTTTGTGCATTAATTACGGGGTTTACATTTCCTTATGTGTTAAATGCATTGCTAATGACTACATTGATTCCCCGCCTCCTCCATTAGCGTTCTTATGATTTTCAAGTAGTGGTTGCCCCTTCAGGATAATTGATACTCATTAGTAATTAGGTTCTTGATATCACTTATGTTGCGAGTTGATAAGTAATGCTTGACTGCGTTTTTGAGTTTATGTTCATGTTGCGTTTTAGGGTGTTGAGGTTAAATTAATGTTGCGTCTTGAGAATAAGCTCTTGTTGCGATTTGATAAAGGTTCGTGGTTACGTTTTAGGGGTTTAGGACTAAAGTCATGTTGCGTTTTGATGTTTGTTCTTGATTGCGTTTTGAGTCCATATTGATGTTGCGTTTTAGGTTAGAAATGGTCTTGGTTGCGTTCTCAGATAAAATTCATGTTGCGTTTTGATAAAATGTTCTTGATTGCGTTTTGAGCCCATATTCATATTGCGTTTTGGGTTAGAAATGTTTTGGTTGCGTTTTGGGGATTAGATCATAACTGCGTTTTGATTATGACTGCGTTTTGATTATGACCGCGTTTGAACTCATTGCGTTTTGATTGTGACTGTGTTTTGACTCATTGCATTTTGAGTATGTATTATTCAAATATCATTGCGTTTTGGTCTTGAAGTTGTTGAAGATCATTGTCTGATTAGAGTGTCTTATCCATTGCCTGTATCCTGCATGGTTTGTTAATTGCCATTGAATCTTGTGGTTATTTCGGTGTGTCTTGTCCACTCTTCGATGAGTTAACTTCCGTTAACTCAAGAGTCGACCAAACTCATTGATTAACACTATAACATGATCTTAGGGTTCTTACCCTTGAATCTTGTGCATAAGTGATTAACTTCCGAGCATCTGCTCACATCTAACAAATCCTATCTGCATGGTCGCTTTTCTGTGATTGTAACTGTGCAGATACAATGACTGATGCTGTACATGCACCCGCAATGGCAC